>OZ023264.1:71155032-71167532 GCA_964006375.1 Tillus elongatus
GATTCTGGATTTTCAAGAGACGGTATGCAATATATGACTTGAAGTCAAGTTGTGACATCTTTTTTTTCATTAACCAGATTGAAAAGTTTCCAAGCATTTACAATAGTACTATCAACAGCATTTGAGAATAAAGGCCACCACCATTTCTTTCCCAAGATCCTGGTACGATAGTTTGCTATTGCATTATCGTGTAAATCTACCCCTCCCATGAATTTATTGTAATGGGAAATCACTGCAGGCTGATTTATATTTTCAATTTTTTTCTCTTTTCGATTATATCGCTTCGCTATATTCATAGGTTGAACATTGTAACAGTTGCTTATCACCGTCACCACTGAATTGTCATTCCATCGAACAAGTGATATACCAGCCTCTTCATCATAAGCGCAGCTATGTGACCCACGCTGCTTCTTCGAAATTATTTGTTTGTCTCCAGTGGACAAACTCCTGTTCGATTGTCGCGTATCGTACCAGTGGCAGAGTATCCTTTATCAGTTAGAACTGAAAATAGTTTATAGGAGGAGAAAAAATTGTCGAAGAAAACCTTGTGTGCGGCATTTTCTTTGATGACTGATAATAAATTGACCACAACTTGGCCTCCTAAACCAAGTGGAGTTTTTTCTGTGGATGCACCAGCATACGGAATAAATTGGTAGAGGTAGCCATCAGATGAACAGAGACACCATAATTTAAATCCGAACCTGACAGGCTTGCCTTTCATATACATTTTACATGAATGTCGTCCGAAATAGGGCACCATTTGTTCATCTATTGACAAACAAGTCGAAAACACACCGAACTTCATGAACTTTTTATTCAGGAGGTCGAAAAACGGCCGAAAGTTTGGCAAATCTATCATGTATGTCTAAATTGTTATTATCAGACAGGTGAATGTTTTTCTTCATATTTCTAAACTTTCAAGCATTTCATCATCAAAGTACATAAAAAATAAATCTAAAGGTGTTTTGCCGTCTAACTCATTCTTCAGCCTAGCAATATTTTCTTTTTCTTTGACATCGTGATTGCTGTTTGAATTATGCAAGTGTTCTCCTGTTTTCCAGATAGGTTTTCGATCTACACCTTTATATTGTAACAACTTCTTACGTTTCGCTGCCAAACATTCATCATCCGAGTCATAAAGCAAATCGTCATCGGCTGTATGAATTTCGAATGTCCCTGCAATATCATTGAATTCGTTTACTTTCTCACAGTCTTCTTCGAAAATCTCTTCGTCAGTTAGTTCGTCTACATCTGGCGGTATATACACTGCATCTACATTATTATCTGTATAAAAAACAAACATAAGAATTACTTCACGAGCACACAATAATTATAAATATAATTTTATTTTACCTCGATCATCTGCTAATTCTTGCACGATCTCCTCTAAAGCAAGTTCTAATTCTCTTTGGGTAAGAAATTGCGGCATTTTCTCACACGACAAAAATATCACTTCACAATTCACAACACTAACCTAACGTAGCACAGTCAGGAAACAAACTAATGCTATTATATCCGTAATCTGGAATCAGAATACATCACAGTGCTCTAACACGTCTCGACATGCAGAAGTGCAGAAGTTGACGGTTTCGGCCATTGATGCGCATACGCATCACACATGTTTAGCTGCTGGTTTTTTCTTTCCATTCGAAAATTTTCTGAAGGACTCTCATTTAATTGTTTCTCCTTTAGGTTTCCAATAGAACTTTCAAGAATTTTTAGCTCATTCTTCTGTTTACCATTTGTAAGAACAAATACAAGTATATGCCGACAAGAATCCTAATTTCTTCCTATTTCAATAATTTCTCCAATATAGATATTCTATGATATACGTGTCTTTTATTTTTCATTAGATAATAGCATCTTTATATAACATCGCACATTAGCTGTATTCGATTTTGCTTAAGGTGGTTGCACAGAAAAAAAATATTATATGACTGATGCGTAAACGCATCAGCGGCCGGAAATGGGTTAAATCACTTAGACAATTTGAGAGATATTGCGTCCAAAAAAATATTTTCTAACTTTTTATTAAGAAAAATTGGGCGTTAAAATTTGATGAACGAACTCATCCAAGCCATTAGCAAAGTAAGGGTAATTCCTAAATTTGGTCCACATCATTGAATAATTTTTTTAATTATCGGTTGGACACACACACACAAATATATATATATATATATATATATATATATATATATATATATATATATATATATATATATATATATATATATATATATATATATATATATATATATATATATATATATTAACTGACCATGGAGATTAGTTCCAGAGGCCCTAACTCGCGCACATATTTGAAGAAATTTTCCGAAAGCCTCACTATCGATACCTGTCTATTAGTGAATTTTCTTAATGAAAATTTACTAAAAACGAGAGAATGTTTAGCAAAATTGTTTTTTGAGATAAGCCATTTTGAACAAAGATCATACCACTACCTCATTCTAACACGTTACCATTAATGCCGCGTTTCATAAGAATTGTTCAAAATTGCCTCCATCGTGTAGAATACATAATCTTGCTCGCTTCGTCTTATTCCTCTTTGCGCCCACCAATTGGCTTCTGCTGATCGATCTAAACGCGGTAATAATATTCTTTTTAAACTAACTACTGGCTATATTTATACCCGGTCTTTCACAGTTCCCACAGCGATTAAACCAGGTCAGTGCACGTGTCCATTCGTCCCAATCTAAGTAAGTGGTCTCTAATTATAGCTGTTTGATGTGGTGGAGCACCATCGTGCTGGAAAATTAGAGTGTTCCTTGCAGATCATGGTACGGTCTTTAGAATAATGGGTACTTGCTCAGTTAAAATGTTGTAGTGTCTTTCTGAATTCAGTGTGCGTTCATAAAAATATGGACCGTAGATTGTTTTGCAGAGACTAGCACACCAAACATTAGTTGAAAATCTCCTCGGGGTCTTAATCTCTTCAATTTCATGTGGTGGATCTTGAGTCCATATATGAGTATTTATCATATTGAAGTCAGACGTATTAGATAATTTGGACTCGTTTGCCCACATGATGTTATTTACATTTCTCATGATCAAACGGCAAAACTGGATTCACATCTCGTTTTCTCCAGAGTGCAATTTTGGTACTGGCTGCACGTTAAATTCTATATAATTGTATTTCTGTAGTACTTTATGCACATACCAATTGAACGGGCACACGTGGCTGCTACTTCTCTGACTGACATAAGTTTGTTTACCTCGAATAGGTTAAGAACATTTGTTTCAATTTTTCCATCGCCCGACTTGGAGTATTTTTTACGAACGAAGTTACCAACGCTCTGATGTGCATAATCAGCATTCCCAAGTATGTGCGACTTTGTGTATGTCGATCGGCACCCTTTCCCTAATATTGGGTTTCAGAAAACCGTGCATTCTAATTGGAGAAAAAGTAACAATCCAACATTTCATGTTTCTCTGCACAGGAATAGTTCATCTTGTTACTAATTACATGAAATAAAAGTGGAAAGATTATCAATATTGAACTATAAAAGTTTCACCACAATTAAAAACTTAGGACCTAACGAACATAAATTAATAACTACGAAAAAACGCAACAAGAACAAGAATGAGCGCAATAAAATTAAATAAACTCACTGTAACAAGCATATCCATATCTAGATATTTCTAAAACTATGCAGAATCGACAAGGACGTGTTAGCTTCACAAGATGGATAATCGAGTTTGCAGCTGAACTAACCAGATTTATTGATATTTGATAAACATAATATGCCAGTTTCAGCAATTTGATGCGTAATTATTGTTCTTATCACGTCAGAATCGAGATCCTCGTGAAAACGAGAACAACTTTTCCTATTTGAACCACATTGTAGTTCCAATAATAACGGGCATGGCTATTCCTGTGAACGGGCATATCCAGATATACATATCTCTGGAACTATATAGAATCAACAAGAACGTGTTAGCTTCATAAGATGGACAATCAAATTTGCAGTTGAACTGGTTGGGAAAATACCGGGAAATACCTAACATTTCCTTTACAATAATAGACTTGATATGTCAATTTCAGCAACTCGATACACAATTGTTTTTTTCACATTAGAATCGACATGCTCGTGAAAATCTAAATAAGTTTCTGTATTTTAAACCCACTGAACTCTAATAATAACGGAGATGGCTATTGTAAACGATTCCTGTGAACAAGCATATTATCCAGATATACATATCTCTGGAACTATGCAGAATCGACAAGAACATGTTAGCTTTATTAGACTTCCAATCGAATTTGCAGCTGAACTTACCGGGATTATATCTAGCGTTCGATGCGCAATGCTCGTAAAAATTTGAAAAGCTTTCCCTATTTGAACCACATTTTAGCTCCAATAATAACGGATATAGCTACTGCAAAAGATTCCTGTGAACGCCTTGTATGAGAGTGTCGTAATTAAGACAGAAAATATAGAACAAGAGTAACGGTTTCAGGAAAAATGAAAAGAAGATAACATTGTAATAAGAATATTTTGAGATAACGGCTTTCGAAAAGTTTCTTTCGAAAATGCGCCATCTGATGGCAAGGATAAGAAAATAAAGAAATATTTCCTGAATAACACTTGAAATAACCTTTCAAATGCTTTTTTTCCAAAGCTGTATAGTTGCCATAGTTACCAAGATATGAATGTCGTTCACCTAATGAATCACCCTATATATCTCGGCTCCGATGCACTTTTGAAATATTTTTTATCGCTATTACATATGCTGTGTGAGGTACTATCAAGGAATGCTAGTTTTACTGGCCGCTAAAAAAAAATTGATCACCCCAAAATGACCATACCCCTGTAATAACACAGAATTAATCTTGCAATTTACAAGATTATATCAGCAGTGGTACTGTGTCCACTGCAGTATTCCCAACCGACTTTGCAGAAGAACTGCGAACTTTGGGGTATAGTTCTAATTAAAACCCAGTGGCTCTACATTATCTTGAGTTATAACAGCTGTAATAGAACTAAATATTGGATGTTCCGTGGGGGTTAATTGGATCGGCTGAGACTGCCGGAAACACTGCTCCTGACTTCCTGGTAATCGTTAGCTTGAAAACAATTAGAACCAGTTCTGTGGGTTGGAAAGAAATTGCTAAATTGTGAAACTGTACCAGAGACGTAAACGATGTTAAGACAATTTTAGATTTTTCGGCTAATAAAATACAAAGCTAAATGAACGGGTATTGTAGCCTGGAATTTAGAGTTTGCTCGAATTGTAGAGTTTACCAATAACTGTCAAAAGTAACTATACTATTATTATAACACAGCGATTTTGGAAGTAGGAAAGGAATTATCTATATACAGGGTGTTTAGCGAGCCGCGTTTATTAGAAGATTACGATCTGCTAGTCCGCATTCGAAGGTGTTGGCAATAAGGGCTGTAATGAAATCGCATTTCGTCACCGTAAATCCAATTTATATTTCATACATAAAACTCTGCAACTATTCATTTTTGAATAATTCTGCCATATACCATTTTAAAGCCCCCTGTAGATGAATAAAAAGCTACATAAAATACCTGTCCAAGCAGATTAAATTTTATCTTCCTGATTAATAATACCGAAAATGTAATTCTCCAAATTTTCAAAAGCGAATAATTGAATCAAACCATAAGAGAAACAAAGACGCCAAAGACTTCTAGAACTAATAAAGGATACATATATTAAATCATATGATCTAGTGAAAGTTTTCCCCAGTTGAATCTTGCGTTTTGTGTAAACCGTACCGAACGCCGGTTAAAGCTCCCCGGTCCGATTCCACTTTCCCCTAAACCTTCAATACCATTATTTTTAGAAAGTGGTGGCGCTCGAGTGCATCTTATTTTCCGACCGTACACTCCACCCTTCGGACGTAGGAGGTTACAGCGCTTGTGCGTAATATATTTAATTTATTTTAAAGTACATGATACTTCCGGATATACCAAAAGTACAATGTTCTTCGTTATTTTAAATGAAAAATCCTTCATATTACGGCATTTTTAGATTTCATACACTCTGTGAAGGCGAATAAAACAGCCTATATTTTTAGCGAATTTTTATTTTAAATATTCGCTGATAAAGAGGTGTCGATGGTAAGACTTTTCAAATTTTTCTTCAAATGGCCGCGAATTAAGGCCACTAGACCAAAACCAAGGTCCCTCTGAATATTTATATGATATATATATATATATATATATATATATATATATATATATATATATATATATATATATATATATATATATATATATATATATATATATATATACACAGGGTGATTCATCTAACTGATTCATTAATTAGAAGTTTATAGGGAAATAGAAAAGACATCAACCTGAAATTTGGGTTGCAGCTATAATACGATGCGATATATTTTTAGATAATATTGTCAATGCGCTGTAAGTTCCGGTTAAACCAAAAGTGACATTAACTTTTTTCAAATAAAACCCTATAAATATTATTAAATTTTTAAATTCTACGTAAAATTCTAAAGCTGATGCATTTTGAGTCGTTTTCCTATTTTAAATTGTTTTTGAGATATTTAATTTTTTCTAAAAATTTTAACAGATGAAGTGACTAACTAAAATGTCCTTATTACCAATAGTTCTAATGTTAAAAATTTCATTCTTTGTAAACGCGTTATCAAACGAGTGTTCTATCAAGAGCCATTGATAATAATCTAAAATCTGATACAGGGTGTTTGGTATTTCCGTTCAATTTTTGTCACTTTAAATGCCAATAACTTGCTTATTTAAAATCAAATGACCGTAATATTTTAGACCGATCGACGTACAATTTTATTCTCTATTGATATCTTGTTGCATACCTTCTAAGTAAAATGCATATTTACAGATAGTTAATTGTCTTATCATGGCCGATAATAATACTTACACTAATCGTGATATTCTTTATACATTTGGCGACTGTGGCATCCTTTTGTAAAAAACGGTGCAAACTTTTTTTGAGAGGTATCGTCATTTAACTCCTCTCACCAAACTCAAGTTTCGAAAAATAGAGAAGACATTTATTAATCACGGCAAGGTTAAAGTTGACAGAAACAGGCAGAAACCGGTGACACTTAATGAAGAAAATAAAATTAACATTCTGAGCTGCAAGTGGAATTTTATATACATCAGTCCAGCGGATACTTAACAAAGCCGATATGTATAATTATAAATTTTAAAATGTGCAAGTCCTCGTAGGTAAATAACGAAGAGAACGGTTTTATACGCAATGGACATACTTGATGATAACTCTTTTATTGAAAGAATTATTTGGACAGACGACGCGTAATTTTCAGGGGATGCATAGTCAATTCCAGAAATAATTACTTTTGATCAAACCAAAATCCCCATCTAGTCCGGGAAACTAATCATCGACATAAATTTAGTTTTAAGGTTTTTTGTTTATTAATGAACAATAAATTATCATTCTATATTTATAACGAGAACTTGTCTTCGAAAAAATATCTACACATACTGAATGCAAAAGTATCCGATTTTTTGGACGAACTGCACCTGAACAAGCGATTTTATTTCTGGTACCAATTGGATGATGCTTCGGCACATTATGCTAGTATTATAACCGAAAAACTGAGCCTGTTGTTTGATGACAGATGGATCAGGAGAGGTGGACCATGGGAATGGCCTTCAAGATCACCTGACCTAACACCTCTCGACTTCTATCTTTGGGGTCTTATAAAGAGTAGAGTAACGTGTACCAAACATCATGTAACTCAGGGGAATCTCTTGAGCAGAAAGAGGGACTAGCCTTTTCACAATTGTCACAAGAAGAAATTCAAAGGTCGATGACTGAAGGTGTCCGAAGAAGAATTATTATGTGTCATGAACAAAATGGGCGACATTAGTTACTTTAATTTTTTGTTTTGATTAGAGTTTTGGCTTTGAACTGGCTCATTCAGTCACTATCAATCTTCAAAATGAACCTTGTTTTTCACAAACGCAAAACCTGTCTTATGATTGCTAATCTAACAAGCTCTTTTAACTTATTTCTTTTATCTCCCGATAAACTGACTGTTTACTAAAAATAGATATTGAAATTAAAACTTACACACACACACACACACACACACACACACACACACACATACACACACACATATATATATATATATATATATATATATATATATATATATATATATATATATATATATATATATATATATATATATATATATATATATATATATATATATATCAACTCTCACACATACGCTAGCGCAAATACACTCATGCATACGCACTCACGTCAACAGGATTTATACGTCCAGTACTTAATACTAGGTGCAGGACAGAAAATGCACATTATTTCTTCATGTGCACATACACACACATACGTATACATGCATACATCTACGCTACAAGTTGATTCATGAGAAACACTGGGACACTTTTCACACCAATGGAGCCTGTCATGGTGACTTTTACATACTGGGGAGGGTGCGGTCAAAATAGGTTAACACAAGGAAAGACACAAAGGAACTTACTTTTATCTCTCTGACTACACATTAATCTGCTAAGTTTATTTAGCATCCCTTAAGACTATATAATATATTACATACAGATTTGGAGACTACTCCTCTGGCTTAACTGTTGGGTTTCGTTTCCGTAGGTGAAGGGAGTAGCCAGCGCGTAAGCTAACTGGAGCACGAGGCCCTTATGAATTCTAGATGCTCTACGATTTTCCTCAACGTTTCTGTGGACCAGTTTCACCAAGTAAGGACAACAACAATCAATGAATATAATATATTGCCACTAGTTCAATATTTATTGGAACAGTCCAATTTTCAAATTATCATCTTTTTAATAAGAGCTATATAAAACTAGCTAACTTAGAGTCTTTAACAAAACATATGAAAGCTACGATGACACTTTTATTACAAACAGCTTCATACATAAGTGATGTCACGTTAAGTGGAAACGAAACATTGTATTCTATCAAATTACAAAATAATATTTTTCTTTGTTCATGATGCATAATACAGGAAAAAATCAAATGATTTAAATCAGCTGGGCTGGTATTGTTGCATAAGCAAAATGGAGTGTCTTCAACTTTTATTTTATACAAATGAGACTTAAAAGCTCCATGGCATATGATAATTCTGTTAAGTGTCGTTACTTTAATTTTATTTTTCAATTATGTTTTTCAATTTCATTTTGTTTATTTTTGTGATGTAGATGTTCTGCGTAGAAATGTCCAGAAATTGCATGTAAATATTTATTTTAGCTATAGGGTATGCTATAACATGTCAATAGAGAATAAAATTCCACGTCGAATGGTGTAACAATATTATGGTCATTCAATTTCAATAAGAAAGTAATTATGCCATTTGTGTGTGTGTTTTGTTTCTTTAACGTCGGCCTATTTCCGCGACTATGGCCAATCACCGACGCCAGGGAGCAGTTTCACCTCACTATCCTGGAAATTTTGCCGAACCCCTGTCTTTCTGTAAGGAGGGTAGGGATCTTTAACGTGCCCAACATCGCATGGGCACGGGACCGACGGCTTTACGCCCCCTCCGAAGGGCGGAACGTGCAGACATTCAACTTGCTCAAATACAATGCCAGAACCTCGGTTGATGTTAATTTTACAGTTTGTACTGAAAAAGTGAAAGGAGTACGACGGGATCGAACCCAGTACCCTTCGGTTCAAAGGCACACGTTCTTACCTCTGAACCACCGAGGTTCTCAAATTATGCCATTTAAAATTATAAAAAAGTGAACGGAAATACCAGACACCTTGTATAATATTTTAGAATACTATTAAGCGCTCCTGATAGGACACTCCTTTGTTAACGTATTTATCAAGAATAAACTTTTCAACGATAATTTTGCCACAGTCGCCATATGCATAAAACATATTAAGAATATCACGATTAGTGTTATTATTATTATTATCAGCGATGATAAGACAATTAACTATCTGTCAATTAACATTTACAGTATTTGTCAAATATGAAATTTCAAATCACCCAAATGCTACTTACGACGATACACACGAGTCGAATAAGACTTTTTTCACATTTTTTGTAATATCTCTGTAAATATTCATTTTAGCTATGGGGTATGCTATCAATAGAGATTAAATTATACGTCCACCGGTTAAAAAATACCATGGCCATTATATTTGAAATAAGAAAGTATTGTCATTTAAAAGAACAAAAAAGTGAACGGAAATACCAAACACCCTGTATGAAATTTTATAATCCTATTGATGCCTTCTTATACATTCCGTTGTTAACTTGTGTACGAAAAAAAAACTTTTCAGTGTTGCAAGTATTGGTAATAATGACATTTTAGTTAGTCACTTCATCTGTCCAAATTTTCTGAAAAAATTAAATATCTCAGAAACAAATGAAAATAGGAGAATGATTCAAAATGCATCACCTTCATAATTTTACGCAGAATTTAAAAAATTCATAATATTTATATGGTTCCATTTAAAAAAAAGTTAATGTTACTTCCTGTACAACCGGAAGTTACAGCACATTGAAAATATAATGGAAAAATAGATCGCATCGTACTATAGCTGCAACCAAAATTTCAGATTGAAGCCTCTTCTATTTCCCTAATCAGTTAGGTGAATCACTCTCTCTCTCTCTCTCTCTCTCTCTCTCTCTATATATATATATATATATATATATATATATATATATATATATATATATATATATATATATATATATATATATATATATATATATATATATATATATATATAGGTGGTTCGTAACACAATCGACACAGAATTTTTGCGTGTAGAGGACTTCAAAACATGCCGATTTTTTATATAATTTTTTTCTCTAACGCCCATCTTTGGTGAGATATTGACCACGGAAGATTATTTAATAATTACAAGAAACAACTGTATAGCAGCAATACCAAAATCCAACTTTCTAAGACTATAGAAAATTGAGTTATTCAAATTTAATGAAAATTCACTACCATAACGCATTTTAAAAAAATTCATGCCAGCCCAATTATTTTGCAACCACAACAAATTTTTTTTCTCACGCATTAAAAAAGCAAGATTTTAGATTAGTGAGTTTAGATAAATGGATCTTCATTATAACTGATTTGAGCATTTTATTATATAAATCAAAAACTAGTAGTTTCGCTGGCCTAGTGGTTACGTCCGTTGAACTACCAAGCCAAAGGGCACAGGTTCGGTTTCCGGCACGACCAATCAAATCTCCTTCCACTTTTTCAGTACTCAGTATCAAATTAACATATAATCAGGCCATGACATCGAGTTTAAGCAAGGCGGATGTGTACAAGCCACGCCAGCCGGAGAGGAGGAAAAGCCGTCGGTCCCATGTCCATGCAATGTGGGGTACGTAAAAGATCTCAACCTTCTCACAGAAAAAAACGGTTAAATAAATAAAACACACACAATTAGAAGCTATTTTTTATTCGCGCTAAATCTGCTATTGAAAGTTGTTCTTTAATTTATTTTGTTAACTTCTCCGTGTATTAAGAACAAATTAAAAGCCTGGACGCAGCAAGTGCGTAATGGTAGTGAATTTTCATAGAAATGATCTGACATAAAAAATATTATATTACAACTTTTTTTTATTATAACATAGATATCTAAATTTTGGTGTATAGTTTACTTTTTATATCGTAAACCTACCTACCAAATTTGGTTATCATAGATTTTTTATTTTTTAAGATAAAAATTTTTTTCAAATGAAAACTCAAAATTTTTCCAGAAAACCTCGTCCGATTTTTCTGACTAACGAACTTATTAAAGCCATTTACAAAAGGAAGGTACATGCCAAATTATATCAAAATCTGCCTATTATTCTTTGAGATAAAAATTTTTTTCGAATGAAAACTCAAAATTTTCCCGGAAAACCTCGTCCGATTTTCCTTACTAACAAACTTGTCAAAGCCATTTACAAAAGGAAGGTACATGCCAAATTTTATTAAAATCGGCTTATTACTTTTTGAGATAAGAATTTTTTTCGAATGAAAACTCAAAATTTTCCCGGAAAACCCCATCCAATTTTCCTGAATAACGAACTTGTCAAAGTTATTTACAAAAGGAAGGTACATGCCAAATTATATCAAAATCTGCCCATTATTCTTTGAGATAAAAAAATTTTTCGAATGAAAATTCAAAATTTTCCCGGAAAACCTCGTCCGATTGTTCTGACTAACAAACTTGTCACAGCCATTTACAAAAGGAAGGTACATGCCAAATTTTATTAAAATCGGCTTATTACTTTTTGAGATAAGAATTTTTTTCGAATGAAAACTCAAAATTTTCCCGGAAAACCTCATCCGATTTTCCTGACTAACGAACTTATCTAAGCCATTTACAAAAGAAAGGTACGTGCCAAATTTTATTAAAATCGGCTTATTACTTTTTGAGATAAGAATTTTTTTCGAATGAAAACTCAAAATTTTCCCGGAAAACCTCATCCGATTTTCCTGACTAACGAACTTGTCCAAGCCATTTACAAA
>OZ023264.1:71170032-71405635 GCA_964006375.1 Tillus elongatus
GCGGAGGTGATGACTCCCCTTCCCTCCAAGTCGGGACTACCTACTAAACACCCGCTTGATTCCTAGAGACGTGGCGGAAACCAATCGCTGGCATTGATTCACCACGCCTCTAACTCTTGTTTTTCTAAAAACTTTTACATCATGACCTCCTCCTCCTTTGACCTCATTATTTCTACGATCCCTCTCTTCACAGTATTTCACACCCTTCCACTTCCCAGCGTATGCTTCACCACACTATCTGCTTTTTACTCTCCGCGAATTTTTTATACATTTTCTCTCTTATTTGCGACCATCTTTCGCACTCAAAAACTGTGGGTGCTGGCGTATTTCTATCGCCACAATACGTACAGTACTCTTTGTCTACTATTTTCATTTTACTCAGGTAAGACCTGAAACGGCCATGACCTGACAGAAATTGGGTAAAATAATAACCCCCCTCCCCATGCTGTCTCGATATCCATGCCTGAATGTGTGAAGTGCGCCTCTCTATCCACTGGGATGTTGAGATTTCCTCACATTCTCGCTGCCACTCCAGCATTCTTCTGATTCTTGCCTTCTTTTTTTCTTCTCTTCTATTTTCGTGTCTTTCATAAGTTACCTCTCTTGCCAATAAGCATATGGGATCGTTTCTGCAGTCACCTGTTTTGCTTTTGTTGCCACTGTTCTATATGAACTTGCTATTCTGATGGCTACCTTCCTCTGTGCTTCCACAACCCCTTTTCTACACCTTGTTTTTGACAACACGGCCTTCCATGCTGGTGCGCCATACAGTATGATTTAGTTTACCACACTACTCAGCACTCTCCTTCTCCCTGGTTTTGGTCCACCGATATTTGGCATCAGATGCCCTAGCTTTACCAATACTCTTTCTATGCGCACACACATATATGTTATGTCTTACTTAGTTCAGGCGTGTCTGCGACTGAATTTCTGCATTCCCCACCTTGACGGTTACTGTTCTCAGTGTTCTTCGTCTCACTGGCACTGTAGTTTCAGTTTTCTGAGGCGCGAGTTGTAGACCACTTTTTGCTATTCAGTTTTCCACTGACCAGTTGATATTATCTTCTACGTCAGCCTTATTTCCCCCGCTTACAACTAGCGCCAAATCAAATGCATTCCGTATAATAGGCGTGTTTTTTACAGACTACAGACTAAAAACTTTATCGTAATACAGGTTCCAGAGTGTTGGTCCTAGGAGTGACCCCTGTGCTACGCCACATGTGACCTGCATTTGATATTTTGTCCAATCAGTAGCTGTCTGCCTTCCAGGTAACCACATAATATTTTCAGCAAATATGGCTTAATAACTTGCCTCTTTCTTAGCACTTTGTACATGCGTCTCCATGGTGTTGTATTCAATGAATTTTTTACGTCCAATGTTAACTTGGCCACATACCTTTTCCTATTGCCTTCTTTCCTTGCCACGTCCTGTACCTTCTTTACAACATCCATCGTTGAGCGCTCCTTGCGTGATCCAAATTGGTTGTGTACTAACCCTACTCTTCTATAATTTTGCTGCTCCGTCGTACAGGTATATAGTTCTATCTGACTTCTTTCCTCCAATTTTCGAGGAATCTTCCATTTTGACGGTAAACTTCCTTCACTGCTTAGCTTATTTATCAGAATTTGTAAGTTCTAGGCTTTCTGTTCTGCTACAGGCTTAACAACCTCGATTGGTATACCACCCGGGCCCGCAGATTTACCAGACTTCATCTTTCGACCTGCTTCCCTTATTTCTTCATCTGTACAAGGTGGAATATCCTTCGACTTCACTTCTACTCTCGGCCATTCCTTGACTCCGTGTTTAGGGAACAATTCCTGCCATATCTTAATTTATTCATCATTGCTTATTGTTATTGGCGTTCTTGTACCAATTTTACCTGCGACAATCTTGTACCCTAGTCCCCAAATATCATTATATATTTCTTGACAAAGAGAGTCCCATGCTTGTTCTTTTGACTTTGTTATTGCTGTCTTTAATTTCATTATGCTTTCCCTGTATTCATTCTGTGCTTCCTCTCTATCAATACTTGTGATGTATTTCTCATATTGGCTCTAGTGACCTGCCTTCTTGCCTTCGCAGATTCATTTCTGATTTTGACCATCTCTTAATTCCACCAATAAGCACCTTTTCGTCTGCCGCATTGCTGCTTCCTATTCAAGCACACCTAACATGCTCTTTCTAGTGCTCTATTCAGGTCTTTGACACTACCTTCATAGTTTTTCTGCTTTGTTTGTCTGTCTTTTTCTTCTAGTAGTTTCATTTGCTTTTGAGCCTTATATGACCACCGATATTTCAAAAGAGATATTCTTGTAGTAGCTCAGGTTCTCCTCGTTATCCACATGCCAGCCTCTCAAGTATCTCTGCAGACTTGATGAACACATGGTTACGTCGATATATGACGATCCTCCATTCCTTTAGAACGTTGGAAGTCTACCATCATTCAATATAATATAGTCCGCCTGGCACATACATTCTATCAAGAATTTTTCCTTCTTGTCTTTTCTTGCCGAGCCCCAACTATAGGCTTTTGCATTAAAGTCCCCTCCAATTAATATCTTCTTCTTACGTTGCCTAATGTCGCTGTTTAATAAAGTTAGAAATTGCTGCAATCAGACTATGATTAAAGTTTCTGCCATGATAACAAGATATTTGGAGCTGCGGTTGGTCGCCTGAAGCCTTGATTAACTAACCAACCGTTAAATATTTAATCGAGCTTTGTAAAACTGGACAACAGACATTTTCGGCCATGGGCAACTATGTATTAGCATATATCTGAATACGTGCAACATGTAACATAAAAATCAATATATGTCGGAAATGGTAAGACATAGGTATAGGGAAGTGTTAACAAATTTAAAAGATATTTTAATACGCAATAAGACGTCGCAGAAAAAGATAGGGCGTTCTAGTTGTTATTATGTTATGAATAAAATAAGTTGCTCCAGTTGAGCACTAGTGGACACAGTGGTGACATTTTAAATTTTTTCTAAAGATTGGAATCGACTTAAAAACGTCGTAATTTAGACATATGGTGCCTTTATAAGATGTAATGTAGAATTCGAAGCGGAATATATAATTTTAATAATATAACGGGTGGTCTACTTAAAATAACAAACTACATGTTACTTTTGGTTTAACGGGAAGCGCAGTATCCTTGAAAGTAATTTCGTTGGATTCCACACCGTATATATATATATATATATATATATATATATATATATATATATATATATATATATATATATATATATATATATATATATATATATATATATGTATGTATATAGGGGGAAGACGTTGAGGACTAGTTTCAACATCGCAACACCAACCCTTAGGCATGTTACATTCGGTTTAACGCAAAGCGCAGTATGCTTGAAAGTTATTTCGTTGGATTCCACATTGTATTTATATATATATATATATATATATATATATATATATATATATATATATATATATATGGCACTTATCGTGATTTTGTTGAAAATCGCTCAAAAAGGTAAATTTAGCTTTCAAGGGGGAAGACTTTGAGGCTTAGTTTCAACATCGCAACACCAACTCTTAGGTGGTGGTGCGATCCGCCCAAGTCGTAAATCATAAGGGGGTTGAGTAGCACATCACTTTAGAGCTGGTGTAAATTTCTTTTTAACGGTGCCTTATTATTTCGAAGAACAGTTGGTATTTCAACAGGATGGAGCTTTTATCCACTACGCCTCGCCTGTTCGACATTATCTTGACCACAGGTTTACAAATCGCTTGGTTGGGAGAAAATGTTCCATAGAATGGCCGCATGATAGCCAGATTTATCACCGCTAGATGTCTTTTTGAGACGTCACGAAAAAAGTGAGATTTATACTACTCAGCCCGGTTCCTACAAGATCGACGCCATGCTATCGCAAACGAATACCAAATCACTCCAGAAATCTTACAAAATTTGCGCCGACGTTTTGAATATAATGTATGGAGACTGGTGGTTAAAATTTTAAACATTTGATGAGCTGGCATGTAAGTTTTTGATAAATAAATTACTTACCGTTAGAACTCACTGCTTCAAATTTAAGAATGAGTCAGAGTAGAAACGAGAGTTACAGCTGCTTCAAAATGATGTGATACTTGACCCCACTTGTTATTTCAGATTTTAGGAGTGGATCGTACCACTGCGTAAGAGTTGGTGTTGTGACGTTAAAAATAAGCCTCAAAGTCTTGAAAGCAAAATTTACCTCTTTGAGCGATTTTCAACAAAACCACGATAAGTGTTGTTTTGTTTTCAAATGGCCACTCTGTATATTGAGTAGGAACTGATGGGTATATGTTCTTGGGGATTTATTCGCCCTTATTTAAACACATTGAAAATTCGTTAATAAAGGCTCGATAAAGTTTCAGAAAGTTCAAAAAATAGCATTACTTTAATTTGACATCATTGTGATAGTGTTGCAGACATTTTTAATGGCCTACCTTTATTAGTGAATCGTGACAGACCCTTCCCGTGTGTTGCACCACTGGCGAAAAGGAACTTCAGACGATAAATAATGGCATTATAACTACCCGTGTAAAGTGATAGGTTATCACAGAGCCAGTCCGTAAACATAATTCTAAAACTTTGCCAATTAGAACGTTTCTCCTTTCTGCAAGCACTCAAAATTAGGTCTCGTACGCGAGGATCGTATCTACAAGTGAATAGGAAATTATACCGCATTGATGATTATCGGTTATCTGTAGTAATAATATTGCTCCCGCCTCGTGTAGCATACAGGGGAAGTGGTAAACAGATTGTACATGTTATTAGGGCAATTTAAATTATGTTTATTGATATAACCCTCTTATAAGATAATTTTAAACAACTCTCAGTTATACAGTTCTAGTAAAAGAGAAAGAAAATATTAATTCTGTTGATAATACATTCTCTGCTATTAAAAATGCTGCTGCAAATTGAATCATAACTTCCACATAGCTGTGATAATTTATTCGCTTCAGAAAAACATTCCCATGGAATGAATTTAGGGCACATGACTTGACCAGAAAGAAAATATTTGTATTCCTGTACCCATAAACTTTTAAAAGTTATATTACTCGAGTTTCAATTTTTCCCCTACGTCCTGAAGCGACCTTACCCAAAAACAATTGGAAGCGTCCTGGATACCAAATTTGTAGATGATATCTCAATTTGAAAGTTATTGCGCCTATTAACAGACGGACGTACATTCCGACAGACTGACCGACAGACA
Organism: Tillus elongatus; assembly: GCA_964006375.1. Lineage (NCBI taxonomy): Eukaryota > Metazoa > Arthropoda > Insecta > Coleoptera > Cleridae > Tillus > Tillus elongatus. Next base: position 71,175,262 of record OZ023264.1, read on the forward strand.
AAGAAAAATTCGTTCCAGAATCAAGTTTTCCATGCGTTTTGAGACTTTTTACGCCGTTTTAGCAAAAAAAAAAAATTTAGAAATTTTTGTCAACAAGATTCCACCCCCACACATTCAACCCCCTAATTTAATTTCAGCATAGAATACCAGATGTTTGATGAAATTAATTATTTTAAAATAAATAAACCCTAAAACGTTATATTACTCGAGTATTGACGAAAAAATTTTAATTTTCATGAAATCCCCTATCCCCTAAAGCGATTTTACCAAAAAACAATCCGAACCGTGTTTTCTATGTAATTAGAGACTTTTTACGCCGGTTTAGAAAAAAAAAATCGAATATTTTTTTAACACTATTCCAATCCCACCCATTTAACCCCTAATTTAGTTTCTGTACAGAATACCAGATGTTTAATGAAATGAAAAGTTTTCTAATAAATAAACCCTAAAACGTTATATTACCCGAGATTTGACGAAAAACTGCCATTTTCCATCAAATCACCCCCAATTCACCCCCAACCCCCTCAAACGATTTTACCCACAAAAAAACCGAACCGTTAGTTTGTCGGGTGTTAACTGTTACCAAATTTTAAGATGGTTTTAAAGTTATCGTAGCTACAAACAGACAAACACACAGACCGACAGACCAAAAGACCGACAGACCGACAGACAAAGACAATTTTTTCTTTCCCAAATAATGTTTTCTATATGTTGTGACCCTTTTTACGACGTTTAAGCGAGAAAAAGTCTTATATTTTTGTCACCGATGCGATATTTCCACACATTCTGACGATGTGGAAGTAATAACTCAACAGAATCTATGTCGGCTGCTTAGATAAAAGTTACGCTCAAAATATAGAAACTGGTTTTTAAAATTATATATTTTTCCGATATCCTAGAAAATCCACTAAACATTGATATCTTATTATTTTAAAAATATTTCCTACCTCAATAAGTACACCACTCTACTTTGACGTATGTGATAGACCTATTTTTCTAATTTCAGTGTGTCTAACATTAATCGAGGTTGTGGTATTGTATTTGAACAAGCTGACTGTATGATGTTTCGACTTTTAGAGAGGGCCTACAGCGTCGGTCTCGTGTACCATGTGATGCTGACACTATCCTTCTTACAGAGAGGCAGGGTCTGGTGAAATTTACAGATCGTGAGGTGAAACTACTCCTTGGCGTCGGTGACTGGCGATAGTCGCGGAAATAGACTGAGGTTAAAGAAACAAAAATTCTCATATAGTTGTAATACATAAGGCAACATATTTTATCTACTAAGGACATGACTGGATATGTTTTCAAATTTAGTCTGGATGATGCATAAACTCCCAATGCCACCCCTTTCTCCTCGCACGCACACACACCCACATATGTTAAACTTGAGTAGCTGATTTTTATAAACAATTCACTCTAAAAAATCTGATTTTTCTCCATCAGTTTAGTATAAGAATTCGGTCAAATCGTGTGACATTCTGTGGCTTATAGCCACTACTGACAACGACTAAAACATTTAATATATCCATCTTTGTTTATTTTATTTGATTTTTTACTGCACATTAATAGCCTTTCTAGCATCACAAAATATAATTTACCGCATCTCCCAATTATGTTAAATTTATTGCCAGAAAAACTTGGATTACGATTAGTCAACTAAACTGAATTTTGTAACATTGCAGTTTGATTTGAGTTGCATCCAATTTTCTATAGAAAAATTTCACTGTCAGAGCTGGTCAACGAACGTAGCCTCCGGAAAAAAAATTCCAGTGTAATAAACAAACCGGAAGTCTAGGTGACCTACAAGCTTTGCAAATCGTATTTTACACACACACACACACACCTATATATATATATATATATATATATATATATATATATATATATATATATATATATATATATATATATATATATATATATATATATATATATATATATATATAAAGTCTCAGTAAAGACTATCGACCTCAAAAGATTTATGGGCAATGAATAATGTAAGTTCTTTGCTAAAACATGCTCTATTTTGGTGCATTGTCAGGAGTCGAAAAATAATTAGAGCTGTGGTGCACAATTCTTTTTAGGCTCATATATATATATATATATATATATATATATATATATATATATATATATATATATATATATATATATATATATATATATATATATATATATATATATATACAGGCTGTTTAAAAGTTATGGTCTATGATACAGGCGCACATTCAGCACAAAAAAATTAGAATTTTTTTTCATATAAACATGGGTCCGCAAATGCTTAGTTTTTTTAAATACAGCGAAAGTTATTTGTCAGTTTTTCACGAATAAGTCCGAGTCAAATTAAAATCTTGATGTGAAAATAGGCATATAGGGGTTTTCGGGGGCAAGAAATTTGAATATGTTATTGTTAATAACACTGCTGGCAGAGGGCGCCACATGTAAGACATGGCTTGCATTCAATCGGCTATAATTTTTTGACACCCAGTAATATCGACCTACCGTATTGACATCCGTCTGCAAGAAACAGGTACATACTTAAATTATCTAATACATCGATCTGTCTCTTTCGAATATATATTTATTTACCAGGTACTCTTAATAAAGTTACTGCTGATCGAGGCAGACAACGAAGTGCACGAAATCCTGATTTTGAATAAGCTGTTCTGGATGAAATTGAACAAAATCCAAAAATAAGTACTAGGGAAATGGCCAATCATCTGGGAGCAACCAATGCAACGACATGGCGAGTTCTTCACGAGCAACAATTGCGTCCATATCACATCCAACGTGTGCAGGCACTATCTCCTGAAAGATATTTTATACCTCGCCTACAATTTTGCCAATGGTTTCTTCAACATAATAATGTAGAGAACTTGTTGAATTGTGTATTATTCACAGACGAGTCTGGATTTAGGCGCGACGGGATCGTCAATTTTCGTAACAGCCATATTTAGGCTGACCAAAATCCCCACGCAGTCTTTGTAAGGCATCATCAACAGCAATTTTCCTTAAATGTATGAGCTGGAATTGTAGGGTGTAATTTGATAGGACCAATTTTTTTACCTCACAACTTAATGCTACAACTTATCTTGAATTCCTGCAAAACCAACTAAATGGGTTATTAGAAAATGTACCTGTTGACATAGGACATAACCTGTGGTTTATGCATGACGGAGCCCGCACACATTTCGCCCCAAATGTCAGAAATTACCTAAGCAATACTTTTGGACGCAGATGGATATGACCCGGTGGACCTCAGCCATGGCCGGCTCGATCTCTGATTTAAATCCTATGGACTTTTATTTATGGGGGCATCTCAAAAGTATTGTTTATGAAACAAATGTTGAAAATGTTGATGATCTGCAGCAAGGAATTGTTCTTGGATGCGAACAAATTAGAAATACACCAGACATATTTCACAGAATACGACGTTGTATGTTCCGCAGAATACGAAAGTGTATTGAAGTGGAGGGTGGCCATTTGAACATTTATTGTAGACAGGTATCATAAAATGTTATAAATTGTTTCATTTGTTCTTAAAATTTGCAGAAAATACAATTAATTACTTGAGAAAAATTAATTTTTGAGCGACATCGATACACAAAATTGAAATATCTCGAAAATGGCGTGTCTGAGAGATTTGGATCAAATATACATTTTTTGCATACAATTGATAATGGCTGCAATGTAGCTACACGGTAGGTTGATATTACTGGGTGTCAAAAAATTATAGCCAATTGAATGCAAGCATAGTCTTACAGGTGGCGCCCTCTACCACCAGTGTTATTAACAATAGCATATTTAAATTTCTTGCACTCAAAAACCCTCGCATGCCAACTTTCACGCCAAAAATTTTAATTTGACTCAGACTTATTCGTGAAAAACTGACAAAAACAAATAACTTTAACACGGTGTATTTAAAAAATTAAGCATTTGCGGACCCATGTTTATATGAAAAAATAGTCTTATTTTTTTGTGCTGAATGTGCACCTGTAACATAGACCATCATTTTTGAAACACCCTATATATATATATATATATATATATATATATATATATATATATATATATATATATATATATATATATAGAGAGAGAGAGAGAGAGAGAGAATAACATTCGTTATGGTTAATCATCAAAAATTTAGAATCTCGGTAAAGGCTATCGATCTCAAAAGGTTTTTGGAGTAACCTCGGGAGCCTATATATATATATATATATATATATATATATATATATATATATATATATATATATATATATATATATATATATATATATACATATATGTAGAAAAGGACAATAGATTTAGGGTTACCCCTATAATTACGTACCCTTTCGAACTATTTTGACCAAATTAGAAATTAAGATATTGTAAAAGATGGTCGTTCAACGACATTAAAATACATAATGGCCGACTTTCAGTTTTTCTGAAAACGACATGAGCTCGCATTTTAAAAGTATAATCGATCCTCTCTATTATTTAATTTTTTTAAACTGCATCTCATTTTCGCCAATTGAGTGAAGTTTCATTCAATTCTGACAATTCGGCGCTGCGAAAATTCAATTTAACCTATTTATCCTAGTAGTCTACGACAAGTGAAAAGTCTGGACGCAGCAAGTGCGTTATGGTGGTGAATTTTCATAGCAATGATCTAGCATCAAATATTTTTTTATAACTTTTTTCCTGTAACATAGAAATCTAAATTTGGCCATATAGTTTCCTTTTAATGTCATAAACTCGTGTACCAAATTTGATTAGGATAGCTTTTTTATTTTTGGATATACAAATTTTTTCAGAAAGAGAACCCAACATTTTCCAGGAAAACCTGGTTCTATTTTTCTGGCTAACGAACTTGTCCAAGCTACTTACAAAACGAACCTACATGCCAAAAATTAAATAAACATAAAAACAGATAATTTTTTAAAATTTTACCACTATTTATATTTCCTTGACAAAAACAAAAAGGTTCGGGACGCAGCAAGTGCGTTGTAGCAGTGAACAAGAATTGTACACTATTAGTAAGATATATTACTAAAACTAATTCCTTATATTTAAATGGATCTTGCAGATCGGTTCTAGAGTCCCAGTTAGCGATTATTTGAAAAAAAAATAATTATATGGAGCTAAAAAATTAAAATTTGGTCTTAGATATAATATGTAAGTATTGCAAGTGTCTTTAAAAAAAGTGTGTTACAAATTTCATTAAAGTTACAAAAGTTTTTCGGAAGAAAGATTATTTACAAAGGGAATGCACCCGCCAAATTATAAATACGGCAGGTATTTTTCCTTATTAATTGCTTGGATGGCTTGTTTTAGTCAACCCATCCAGTTTTTGCAAGTAATAAACAACTAAATAAGGTTTTTTAAAACAAATTTGTAGTTATCCGAGAAGCTCATTATGTTATTTTCCTTTAGTTTATCGGTGCGTTTATATAGGTGTTACTATGGTTCAAGATTGAAAATTCTAGCTTAATGGGAAATTTATTGAGCTATCGGATTTGAAATATTTTTACGAGAATTTTCTACCATAACATGCTTGCTGCACACAGATTCTTTCCAACACTTATTTACGTTTGCCGTATCCATACTTTTTGAAAATGATAAAATATTGCAGCTTACTATGCAAGACTGACAAACAAGGCAACCCCAAAATCATTTGTGGAAAAATATTTAAAGAAATGTAGTGAGATAACAATTTAAACATAAATTGAAAATCTTGGTTCGCTGCTCCCTCGCGGAGGTTCTCCTTTCCCTTCTGCATGCCTACAATCACCCTCAATGCATAAACGAGAACAATGTAAACAAGAAAAATTCCTTTGGAGCAACCCCTAAGAAAGTCACGGGACCTGACTCTACGTGCGGTAAACAGGATCTTAAGGAGGTATAGCTGCAAAATGGGATAAAGGCAGTTTAAAGAGGTCCAACTAAGCTGCTTCTTTCGCACTTTCTGCTCACATTTCCTTTATATATTTTCTCCGCCCAGCACCCCTAATCACTCATGGTCCCGTAACTTTCTTGTGGACTGTTTGCAAGAAATTGTTCTTGTAGTTTGGGCATCCAGAAGGGGTTCTAAGCATATTTCTGGAAATATTTTTTCAAACACCCCCTATGTGCTAATCGCCAACTTTACCAAAAATTTAATTTTTATTTACAAACGGAATGCATCTATGAAATTATAGGTGGCAGGTAAGTATATTTCCATATTAATCGCTTGAATGATCGGTTTTAATCAACTCAATCGAACCAGTTTCTGCAAACAAAATAAGAAAGAAGGTTTTTTAAACCAAATTTGTAATTAGCTGTGAAGCTCATTGTGTTATTTTTTAAATTTAGTACCCACGCTGCTTTTATATAGATTTTACTAGATATCATAACTGAAAATTCTAGTTTACGTAATGGGAAATTCCGTTATCACCATTTGAAACATTTTTTGAAAATTCGCTACTATAACGCACCTAAACTGTTTATATCATAAGATTCTAATAAGGTATTAGCTAGTGTTATGGGAATACGTAATATAATATTAGTCGAATCCGAGTATTGCAATATTCGTATTAATCCGAATATCTCTGGCAGCGTGATACGTAATACCGAGTCGTATATAGTAAACAGAGTGTATGTGTACGATACAAAACTCTATGAGATGAATGACGTATACTGCAGGGTCAGCCAGCCAATAAGAGCAGCAACACAACAAAATGGATTCGGTATTCGTATTTATAATTCGTAATAACAAATATTAATCTAAACCTGCTTAACCTCTACGTACCCCGTATCCGCAATATTGTATAACGGTAATCGAACTTTTTCTTATATTCCTAGAATGGGATGTATTCTATTCCGTTATATCCTGCTTATCTATTCTTAATTGCGTCAATTAGATTGCACAGGGGTTTGTTAAAACGAGAAGTTGAATTTGACACAAATGTTGTCTGCTGGTGCACTTATAAAAAAGCCTGGACGCAGCAAGTCCGTTATGGTAGTGAATTTTCATAGAAATGATCTGGCACAAAATATTTTATTATAACTTTTTTTTCTTGTAATATAGAAATCTAAATTTTGGTGTATAGTTTACTTTTTATATCGTAAACCTACCTACCAAATTTGGTTATCTTAGATTTTTTATTTTTTAAGATAATTTTTTTTTCAAATGAAAACTCAAAATTTTTCCAGAAAACCTCGTCCTATTTTTCTGATTAACGAACTTATCAAAGCCATTTACCAAAGGAAGGTACATGCCAAATTATATCAAAATCTGTCCATTATTCTTTGAGATAAAATTTTTTTTCGAATGAAAACCCAAAATTTTCCCGAAAAACCTCGTCCGATTTTCCTGACTAACAAACTTGTCAAAGTCATTTACAAAAGGAAGGTACATGCCAAATTTTATTAAAATCGGCTAATTACTTTTTGAGATAAGAATTTTTTTCGAATGAAAACTCAAAATTTTCCCGGAAAACCTCATTCTATTTTCTTGACTAACGAACTTATCAAAGCCATTTACAAAAGGAAGGTACATGCCAAATTTTATTAAAATCGGCTTATTACTTTTTGATATAAGAATTTTTTTCGAATGAAAACTCAAATTTTTCCCGGAAAACCTCATCCGATTTTCCTGACTAACGAACTTATCCAAGCCATTTACAAAAGAAAGGTACGTGCCAAATTTTATCAAAATCGGCCTATTATTTTTTGAGTTATCGGTGTGATACATATATATATATATATATATATATATATATATATATATATATATATATATATATATATATATATATATATATATATATATATATATATATATATATATATATATATATATATATATATATATATATATATATATATATATATATAAACATATAAAAATTGAAACTGACCCCGGATATGGGTTCTAGGGGTCCTAGATTGCGCTCATTTGCAAAAATTTTTTAAAAATTCAAAAGTCGGGATCTCCCCATTAGTGAATTTTTTCTACGAAAATTCACTAATAAGTTTTTATTCATAAAAGTGAAATAATGAACACCACAGAGTCTTGTTGGTTTAGTTATTGGTCACCATTACATTTTATTAATTACACAAACTTAACAAGAACTCATCCTATACATTTGTCAAAATACCTAGGTATTCCCTGGACAATAATAAAATCTCGGGACGCAGCAAGTGCGTTATGGTAGTGAATTTTCATAGAAATGATCTGGCGCAAAATATTTTATTATAACTTTTTTTTCTTGTAATATAGAAATCTAAATTTTGGTGTATAGTTTACTTTTTATATCGTAAACCTACCTACCAAATTTGGTTATCTTAGATTTTTTATTTTTTAAGATAAATTTTTTTTCAAATGAAAACTCAAAATTTTTCCAGAAAACCTCGTCCTATTTTTCTGATTAACGAACTTATCAAAGCCATTTACCAAAGGAAGGTACATGCCAAATTATATCAAAATCTGTCCATTATTCTTTGAGATAAAATTTTTTTTCGAATGAAAACCCAAAATTTTCCCGAAAAACCTCGTCCGATTTTCCTGACTAACAAACTTGTCAAAGTCATTTACAAAAGGAAGGTACATGCCAAATTTTATTAAAATCGGCTAATTACTTTTTGAGATAAGAATTTTTTTCGAATGAAAACTCAAAATTTTCCCGGAAAACCTCATTCTATTTTCTTGACTAACGAACTTATCAAAGCCATTTACAAAAGGAAGGTACATGCCAAATTTTATTAAAATCGGCTTATTACTTTTTGATATAAGAATTTTTTTCGAATGAAAACTCAAATTTTTCCCGGAAAACCTCATCCGATTTTCCTGACTAACGAACTTATCCAAGCCATTTACAAAAGAAAGGTACGTGCCAAATTTTATCAAAATCGGCCTATTATTTTTTGAGTTATCGGTGTGATACATATATATATATATATATATATATATATATATATATATATATATATATATATATATATATATATATATATATATATATATATATATATATATATATATATATATATATATATATATATATATATATATATATATATATATATATATATATATATATATATATATATATATATATATATATATATATATATATATATATATATATATATATAAACATATAAAAATTGAAACTGACCCCGGATATGGGTTCTAGGGGTCCTAGATTGCGCTCATTTGCAAAAATTTTTTAAAAATTCAAAAGTCGGGATCTCCCCATTAGTGAATTTTTTCTACGAAAATTCACTAATAAGTTTTTATTCATAAAAGTGAAATAATGAACACCACAGAGTCTTGTTGGTTTAGTTATTGGTCACCATTACATTTTATTAATTACACAAACTTAACAAGAACTCATCCTATACATTTGTCAAAATACCTAGGTATTCCCTGGACAATAATAAAATCTCGGGACGCAGCAAGTGCGTTATGGTAGTGAATTTTCATAGAAATGATCTGGCGCAAAATATTTTATTATAACTTTTTTTTCTTGTAACATAGAAATCTAAATTTTGGTGTATAGTTTACTTTTTATATCGTAAACCTACCTACCAAATTTGGTTATCATAGATTTTTTATTTTTTAAGATAAAAATTTTTTTCAAATGAAAACTCAAAATTTTTTCAGAAAACCTCGTCCGATTTTTTTGATTAACGAACTTATCAAAGCCATTTACAAAAGAAAGGTACATGCCAAATTTTATTAAAATCTGCTTATTACTTTTTGAGATAAGAATTTTTTTCGAATGAAAACTCAAAATTTTCCCGGAAAACCTCGTCCGATTTTCCTGACTAACGAACTTATCCAAGCCATTTACAAAAGAAAGGGACATGCCAAATTTTATCAAAATCGGCCCATTATTTTTTGAGTTATCGGTGTGATACATATATATATATATATATATATATATATATATATATATATATATATATATATATATATATATATATATATATATATATATATATATATAAACATATAAAAATTGAAACTGACCCCGGGTATGGGTTCTAGGGGTCCTAGTTCGCGCTCATTTGCAAAAATGTTTTCGAAATTTAAAAGTCGGGATCTCCCCATTAGTGAATTTTTTCTACGAAAATTCACCAATAAAACCAAATTATATTTAGCACGCGTACGTTATTATTATTACTTATTAATATACGGCATCTACGATTCTATCCCATACCACGCTAAATATAAATATAATATACTATTCTTAATGTGAAAACGTAATCGGATGATCATTATGAACATTATTTTATATAAATTCGTATCATCCGAATATTTACAACGCTAGTATTGACAATTAGCACCAGAAGAGTCGATTTCCAGGTTACGCGATGCGCAGAGCGCGAGCGTACACGCTTCTCTGTGACAAATAGCTACGTGTCGTCAGGTTAAACTAGGAGAGAGAAAGGGAGAGATGGATTTTAATTTTAAATACCGTGAACGCGAAGAATGGGAAGCTTAATGTTTATACATAATGAAACGTCGTTTTAGATTGCTTTAAAACAAACTGTCATTAAATATTGTATTTAATAGTATAAATTCGCATGCTAATATTTAGCGCTTTTGGACGCAAACTAGCTCTATCTATTATATTTTTTGTAAACTAGAGTCGTCGTAACATACTACCTGGTCCTGCACCGAGATCGCGTCCCTGTCGTATCTCACAATGTTTGAGCTTTTGCAATAACTTCCATTGTTTAGATTTTTATCTACGATTTATTTAAATAGCATATCAGTACAGCTAACGTCATATGTCTTTGTCCAGCATTGTAGATATTGGATTACAGAATCTGAAGTGATGTCGATGATTATTTTATAATTAATTTCGAATAACTTTATTTTCCTTTGATCAAACGACTTGAAAATTGCTACACAGCAACGTCTGTCTATGTTATTTTAAGTTGTAAATTTTTGCTTGAATCACTTGAAAAATTTGAAAGATATTGCGTTTTAAATAATATTTTTTATTTATTTATCAAGAAAAATTGGCCGTTAAGATTTGATGGACTAAGTCATTCAAGCCATTAGCAAAATAAGGGTAATTTGGTCCAAACCACTGAAGGATTTTTTCAGTTACCGGTTGGATACACACACACACACACACACATATATATATATATATATATATATATATATATATATATATATATATATATATATATATATATCTATATATATATATATATATATATATATATATATATATATATATATATATATATATATATATATATATATATATATGTTAACATTTCTCACCATACCTTTTGGAGTTTTTTTAATGAAAATCCACTAAAAGAAACAAATTTAAGTACACAATAGTTAAGCTGCATATGTCGGATTGGCTGTTAAAAACTTCATTCAAATGTAACATAAATAATTTTGCAGATTTTTAATAATTTTTCGACTGACGGCTATCCCACAATTATATATATATATATATATATATATATATATATATATATATATATATATATATATATATATATATATATATATATATATATATATATATATATATATATATATACCTATATAAATTCAGGAAACTGACGTCGGTTATGGATTCCAGTTGTTCCCGCTCATTTGAGAAAATTTGTTCAAAGTTAAAAAGCTGCTGTCACCTAGAGAGCGACTTTTTTCCTCGGAAGTTCGCCAAAAATTAGAACTTATCAAAGATACAGTCTGCGAAATAGCAATGGTAAGAACATCGAATTTAGTTCACTTTCTGAAATTTTCAAATTCTAATATTTATTACTTTTATTCTGTAAACTAAAAGACGTTGCGCTTTTCGCAGCAAGAAGAGTAACAGTTTCAGTGACAGCATTATTTATAGTATTAGTGACATTCCGGCAGTACGGTGCTTCTACTTGTAGTGTTGGCATTGTACAGCATGATGATGACGTGGTGTGACGCAACAAGCTCTGCAGACGCCGCGGCCGGTCGCGGAGCACTGGGGATCGATATATACCGCCCCCCCAAGCACCCGTCCTTCGTCCCACCGTCCACGACTTTCCACATGCCACCTGTGCCCACCTGGCTGCCTTTCACCCCACTTCCTCGACTCATGCTTCATTCCGCCGCCGCCAGGAGATGCAACCCGACCAAACAAACTTATTATTGTTGTACTCTTTAACAGCATGCGCCACCGTTATGACGTCATCACGGTATACAGTCTGTGATGTACGTATCGTATGTGTGTCGCTTATTACATATTATTGCCGGAAATAATTTTTTATTCATATGGACGATATGACTTTAAGAAGACTCTAAAAGGTTATTACTTGGGCGCCTGATTTCTGTTTTCGTCGATTATTCGTTAGTACATATGTAAATGAGATTATACCAAGAAAAAAGTTTATAAACTTGATAAAAAAAGATCGATGTTTTTCTAATCACCCATTTTCAGTAGCTACATATGCCGTAACTATGTTTATACAATGTGGTGATAAAGTCCTCTACAAACTTTAACGTTTAAAGCTGCCTAGACAGACCCCTCAGGCATGAAGCCTGTGTCCCCGTGATCCCGTATTATTATTAGGTATTAGTTATATATTAGTATTATAAGCAAAAAAATATTTAAAAAAACCTCTGGACGCAGCAAGTGCGTTATGGCAGTGAATTTGTATAAAAATGCTTTGAATATCAAATATGTCTTTTTAATGCTAGCAGTCATCAATTTGGTTACAGGTATAACCTATATAGTAGAAACAATGTGCCATATTTTATCAAAATAACTTATTGTTTGAAAATGTACAAAATTTTTCCGACAAAATACCTTAAACGTTGGTTTTCTAGCCAACAAATCTTAGGTTAATAGCAAATTGAGTTATTGAAATTTGAAGCATTTAATGAAAATTTGCCACCAAAACGCACTTACTGCGTCTTGATTTTTTTTCTTACAAACATATTTTGATAAAGAATGCAATAAAATAAGGCTGTTCGAAAAAAAATATTGTAGGGATCACCAACGATCGACTTGTGGGCCAGCCGGTGATTGTCAAAATAATTTTATAAGATGCAGCTCAAGACACCCTATAATTAACTTATACAATTTTTTCTCGTCTCTTGTATAATAATAATTATATTCAGCTTTACCGTAGAAACGTGTCACCCTGTATATATGTAAGCAGATCAAAACTAAACAAAAACCCGGATATGGATTCCAGGGGGCTTAGTTTGCCTCATTTGAAGAAATCTTTAAAATTCTAAAGTCGCGGTCTCATCATTGACGAATTTTTTGTACGAAAATTGGCTAAAAATTATGGACCGTTAAACCATAAACTCAACTAGAACTACCGCCAAAGCATTAGAGAGTAAGAACTAACCTGTTGCATATCAGCCCTTTTGTAAAACTTCGATCCTTTATATGTGTTGATAAAACATAACAAACACTGTTTAATCCACCCACTAACATTAATAAAGGAATAATTTGCACTTGTATATAAAAATTTCCCAAATGACACAAATAATTCGTCGACTCAAACAAATAAACATATAAATAATCTCATACCAATACCATACGACATCAGTTACAGCGTCTAACAGACCTGCGCAATAATATCAAATGTCCGTTACCACGACAACGACATACTAGATCTCATATAAACTATTGCAATGAAACGCGGTAATATTAAACATAAATGTTTCAAATTTGAATTTCCTGTAACCCTAGAAAGCTGAATTTTGGCACATAGTTAGGTCCAAAAGCAACATGTACACCAAATTTTATCCAAATATCTGTAATTTTCGGAGAAAAAATTTTTTTTCGAAAGAAAACTCAAAATTTCCCCGGAAAACCGTGTCCGATTTTTCTGGCTAACGAACTCATCCAAGCTATTAATAAAAGAAAGGCACTTGCCGAGTTTTATCAAAATCGGTTAATTATTTTTTGAGTTATCGGTTGGATACATACACACACACACACACACACATATATATATATATATATATATATATATATATATATATATATATATATATATATATATATATATATATATATATATATATATATATAAACATATAAAAATCTTTCGGATATGGGTTCTAGGGGCCCAAACTCGGCTCATTTGCAAAATTTGCAAAGTCTCACCATCGATACCTCTCTATTAGTGATTTTTTAAAAATAAAAATTCACTAATAAATAAGAAATACAACAAAGAATGGCCCTCCGCCAGAGGACAAAAAGGAATAATAAAAAAATAAAATAAAATAAATAGTGCTGTAAACTGAATCACAACTTCCACATAGGTGCGATAATTTACTCTCCGCAGAAAGACATTCTCATGAAATGAATTTAGATGGCTTCTCCTCCTGAAGCGATGTTACCGAAAAACAATTCGAAGCGTTCTTTTGTAGCGTGCTAACTGTATACTAATTTAAAGATGATATGTCAATTCGTTCGAAAGCTATTGCGTACAGGCCGATCGATCGAACGGCAGGCAGACAGACAAAAAAATCGTTCCAGAATTAAGTTTTCTCTATGTTTTGAGACATTTTTACGCCGTTTTGGCAACAAAAAAATCCAAATTTCTGTCACCGATATTTCACCCTCAGACATTCAACCCCTAATTTAATGTCATCACAGGTATTAGTTACATATTAGTATTATAAGCAAAAAAATATAAAAAAGAAATAAGAAATACAACAAAGAACGGCTCTTTGCCAGAGGACAAAAAGGAATAACAAAAAAAAGTGCTGCAAACTGAATAACAACTTCCACATAGGTGCGATAATTTACTCTCCTCAGAAAGATATTCTTATGAAATGAATTTAGATGGCCATTCGTGAAGCAATGTTACGGAAATATATGTTTTGCGACATTTTTACGTCGTTTTGGCAACAAAAAATTTCCAAATTTCTGTTACCGAAATTTCACCCTCAGACATTCAACCCCTTATTTAATGTTATCACAAGATACCAAAGGTTTAATGAAATTGAGAGTTTTCTAATGCACACACACCAAAACGTTATATTACTCCAGTTATAACGGAAAAAGTCTGGACGCAACAAATGTTGTTAATAGCAAATATCTTTTTTTAAATGAAAGCTGGCATCAAATTTGGTTACCAGTATAACCTATATAGTAGAAACAGTGTATCATATTGCATCAAAATAACTTTATTGTTTGAAAAAGTACAAAAATTTTCCGAAAATAAACCTAAAATATTCCCGAAAAACTGGTCCGATTTTCCTGGTCAACCAACTTTTCAAACGATTTACCTCCAAAAAGCTTTTCGAAGAAACTCCCAAAAAATGTACGAACTGATTAAACATTTATTATTAAGCGATTACCTTCTGAAACACAACATAGAGTTTGTTCCATTTGAAACGATTGAGTAACGGCAGTTTGATTCTTTTTTGTTCAGTCACTATTTGAAATTTTTTTGACGAATGATATAAACGAAGACCTTTCTGAATGCGTCACTTTTATGGGACTCATATCCATTGGTAAAAACGCTGTATCATAATTTTTCATGTGTGCCAAAAAAGATGAACGCTATAATTTTTTTCCCTACAAACATGCATTATAATACGATGAAACATGCAAAAATTAAATAATATAAGGGGCGTTCCAAAAAAAAAAAAAATTTATTACCAACGACTTATGGGCCACCTGAGATCGTCAAAACAATTTTATAAGAAGTAGCTCAAGACACCATATAATTAACGTACAAAATTATTTCTCGTATCATGTATACTAACGAGTACATTGAGCTTTACCGAAGACATACGCCACTGTGTATATGTAAATAGATCAAAAATGAAACTAACTCCGGATTCTAGGGGGTCAAGTTGGCGCATATTTAAAGAAATTTCTTCTGAAAATTTAAAAGTTGCAGTCTCCGCAAGTGCGAACTTTTTCAACGAATATTCGCTAAAAATAATTATAGACTATTCAACCATAACCTCTGTAACTAAAGTTCCTGCCAAAGCATTAGAGAAAGGGTCTATTTGAAACGACTTTTCTGGAAACATTTTAGTAAAATAAAGGACAAGGACGGTTGAAACTGAAACTTCGGGTTTTGTAAAAGACACTTCGTGCCACATTTTCGCTTCCAAAACCGGTATTTGTTTAACGTTTCAAATCGCGAATTTGGAGTTTTAAGAGGAAAACCCCGATTTTTTTCTTTAAATGCCTATACCCTTTTGGTCTTTTAACTTACAGAACTAAATTTGGTACAGTATTTTGCCTTTAACTATGCCCTAACTTTGTTATTTCCGGAGATATAAATATTTTCCGAAAGACAACGCAAAATTTTCCGGGAAAACTTATGCCGTTTTTCGTGGCTAACATACTTATCCAAGCCACTTATAAAAGGACGGTACTCACCAAATTTGATCAAAATCGGCCCATTATTTTTTGAGCTATCTATCGGTGTGGTGCACACACACACACAAACACACACAAACACACACATCCACACACACACACACACACACACACACACACACAATATATATATATATATATATATATATATATATATATATATATATATATATATATATATATATATATATATATTGTAGTATAATTATATGTTCTGTGTAATTTATTTTACCACTACAATTATCTTAATACAAGAGAAAAATTTGTGCCCTTATTAAATTCATCCCAGGGTGGATTCAACTATTAATTAATAAAAAAAGAAAAAAAAAAACAAAAACTTGATCTCATAAAAATGTGTTTTTATCGCCAATATTTGATTGCTGTTAAATAAGCTTTCTTTCAATACCCATTACAGTCACTTCTGAACTCTTTGTATAATTCTATTATGACAAATGAAATTGACTTGGGCTTCTTATAATACTATACTTCTATTTCTTTAATTATAATGATTTTACTAATATTTTTTCTATTTCTATTTATCTCAAAATTTCCTCATAAAACTACTTACTTCTAACATATGTTTATATTAACTTCTCAACCTATTTCAGTACCTAATTATTTTCTATGCACAAGTAGTTCAATATATATATATATTTTTTTACTGTTCTATTTTTCCCGCTAAGATTCTTTCATTTCGTTTTACAAACGTCTTCAATTGATCCATTATTATTTATACACAACCCCATCCACTTTATTTTACTAGGTCTATCTAATATATTTACTGAGAATTATGAATCAACAAGCGAACTACAGTCTGTTTCTTGTGAACCTTTTACATATTTTAACAGTTGGAAAATAACATTTTTACTTGTTATAAATACCTCCTTTTTTTTTCTTCTCGGCTCTTTGTAATTCCCATTTAAACGAGGCTCTGCGTTTGGTGATGTAGACACCTCTGTATCGTCTGCTATAAACGATCATTGACTGCTTCCGCTCACTCACATTTATTTCCAATACCACTTTGAACAATTCTTACTATTTAAAACTTCATTTACTGACTTTTAACGATCCGGGTTTTAATCAATTTATTTATACCTTACAACATTCCATTACAACAAATTGTTTACAATAACATTCTAGTCTTTTTTCAAACAGCTGCGCTTCACAATTATATAACGTCAATCTTATGTTCTAGACTTCTTTATATCCATTCATCAGTTAAATTCACATCAAAACTCCAACATCTATCTCATCTGACACCACCTTTCAAAAAATTTTCTACCTATCAAACTTTTTGTTACCATGACAGTCCGCCTTCTTAATAGAATTCTTAAAACTAACATTTTATAAGAATCTTAAAACTAACATTTTATGCAATACAAAGAAATTATTGTCTGTGGTTAACATCTAACCTCCTAAATCTCTTCTAAACTAGTTATCTACACCCTACTGACTAATATATTAATTATCTACAGTGGTATCATTGCCTATTTAAGTCCATGTTGTGTTTTCTTAACTTTGCCTTTTATTTTTTTATAAAATGTACAAAATTTTTGTAGTGCATATCACATACATAAAAAGTAAAGATTAGCACCTGTGATGAGCACTGAAAATTACAATTTGATTCAAATTTTTTTTATTCAGATTTTAGGTGGCTATCAAATTTGCAGTTATCAAATTTGCTGCACCATCTCTTTTAGAAAAATTTTTGTATCGATAATACCAATAGTGATAATAATAATAATACTTATTATGTGCGTACGTGAGCCTGGATCACACCACAAATTCCCCTAAGAAACAATTTCGGCACTTTGAAATCTAGATTTCAACCTGTCAAATTGTTTATTACCAATATGTTTTCATTTTTCTACTCTTCGAACTTCATTCTGCTCCCATATTTGGACGTTTTTATATTCCGCTATCTACGACTCTTGTTTTCTATTACTGTTTCACTTCAATATATCTACATATATATTTTCTCGGGTTTTCTTCTTTATGGTGTTCAAATCTTTTTCTTTCTTTAATTCACAACGACATTACCTTATTTTGATTTATTTTCTCGGATTTGCAGCTTTCTCAATATCCCTTATTAACTTGTTCATATTATTTTTATTTTATATGGCTTCGATCCTTTAAACATAATCTACATTCCCCTATATTTTCATTATTCCATTTATATTCCTACTCTTCTAATTCTTAGCACAGCTCCTTGTTCTTACTGTTCTGTTGCTACCTAGCCTTCATGTTTGATTTGCACCTTCTTTCCCACTCTTTTGATTTTTTTTACAATAGGGTACTAGTTCTTCCCGTTCAAATTTGTACACATCTGATATGTTAAATAATCCTCTTATCTGGTCTGTTACGACATCTTTTACTTTACAACTGTTTATTGGATTATCATTGACTATTTCATAGGGACCTTCAAATAGTGGTTGTAACTTGGCACATTTCCCCAATTCTCGATTCCCAATTCTTTGTGCTCGTATAACTACTAGATCTCCTTTTTTGAAATACACTCTTCTCTTAATCTTCTTTCTCTCCCTGCTCAAATACTTTTCTGCTTTTCTTTTTATTCTTACCCTTACTTGCTCAATCACTCTCTCATAGTTTCTACTTTCATTGACTATCCATTTTCTCTCAGGCCGTCTACCTGTCATAATGTATATAGGCGTTTCTTCAGTATTTAAATTCGGACACTCGTTCATTATTCTCTCCACATTTGTTATCTGATCTTCCCATTCTCTCTGGTCGTCACTTATTAATATACGCATATACTTTATAACCTCCTGTATGTACCTTTCCGCAGGATTGCTACAGGGATGTCTAATGCTGGTAAACTGCATAAAAATGTTTTCCCTGTCACAAAATAGTTGTACGACTTCACTCCGAAAATATGTAGCATTATCGATCAGTATTGTCTTTGGTTTTCCCACGTTTCTGGTGTAAGACTTTAATATCTTGACCACGACATATTTATTTGTTCTCCTGGTTGGATATAACTTTATATATTTTGAAAATACATCTACCACTACTAAGATGTGCCTGTTTTGTTGCCTACTTGGTATTAAATCACTTATAAAGTCTATGGCGACAATTTCTAAACATGCTTTAGTTGTTATTGATTTTGGAATTCCAACGTTGTGTTTGTTTTTGCTCTTTCTGAGCTGACATACTCTACACTTTTTCAATGTATTCTTTGTCAGTGTTAGGTCTCTTTTTGCAATGTAGTTCTCTCTAAATATCATCCACGTCTTTCTCACTCCGATATGTCCATTTTCATCATGTATTATTACAATTATCTCTTTTGCCAATTCGTTTGTAATTACATATAATTCATATTCATTTACAACTTTGACATATACTTGCTGTTTCATTCTAGTTCCTCTCTTTTCATTCTCACTCAGTTCTCTTTGATCACTTATAATTGTTCCTCTCGAGAACAAACCCTCGCGTTCTTTCAAAATATTTACTCCTAACCTTATACGCCTGCATTCACTCACATTCTTTCCGTCATCTCTCGTCAATGCATCTGCTACTACATTCAAACTTCCTTTCACATGTCTTATATCAAAATCATATTCTTGCATTATCAGCACCCATCTATATATTCTATTGCTGACGAATTTATTATTGAGAATACTGATCAACGCTTGGTGATCAGTTTCTATGACAAACTTATTTCCCAAGAGATAAAATCGCAACTTCTCCACGCAAAATACCACACTCACCAATTCTAACTCTGTTACACTATATTTCCTTTCATGCTGCCTTGTCACTCTCGATACAAAACATATCGGCACTTCCATTCCATCTTGAACCTGTACAAGCACTCCTGCTAATTTATTTATTGAAGCATCCGTCCTCACAATAAACTCTGATTCATACCTCGGATGATATACTTTCACACCACTACAAAGTTCACTTTTTATTTTATTAAATGCCAGTTCTTTATGGCTGTCCCACTTCCACTTCTGGTTCTTTTTTAGCATGTCTATGAGTGGATATATTTTTTCGCTCAGGTTAGGAATCAGTCTTTTAAAATAGTTAATCATGCCTATAAACCCTCGTAACATCTTAAGGTTGGTGGGTCTTTTGTATTCCATGATGGCTTTTACTCTTTGATCGTCCATGTGTATTCCCTCTTGATCAATAACATACCCTAAGAACACTACCTGTTTTTGGTAGAATTGGCATTTCTTGAGGTTGATTTTCAAACCAGCCTCATCCAGTTCCCTGATAATAGTTTCTATATGTGTGTGATGGTCCTTTTCTTTGCTGTACACTAGGATGTCGTCTACGTAGTGCACCACGAATTGATCATATTTGTCAAGTATTTGGTGTAGTGCTTTCATGAGTGCTGCACACGCTGATTGTACGCCAAACGGCACTACCGCAAATCTATACACAACCCCATCAATAGCAAATCCCGTGTAGTCTCTGCTATTTTCATGTAAGGGTATTAACCAGAAACTATGTTTAAGGTCAATTTTGGAAAAAACTGAATATGTGATTCGACCGAAAATAGAATCTATATTCGCAGGGGCTTCGTACTGTGGAATAGAACACTTGTTTATACTTCTGGCGTCTAGACATAGTCTTAGTTCACCACTCGATTTTTTTACGACTACAATTGGATTTATATATGGAGTGTTGGCGTTTTCTATTATTCCTTTTTTTTTTCATTTTCAATATTTCTTCAGCCACTTCCTTCCTGTATCTATAAGGAATCGGATATGACTTTGCCTTAAAATTATCTAGATTTCTTACCTCAATTTTATGTACATAATTCTTCGCAACCCTTGTTTCATCCATTACTAAACCCCTATATTTTTCTAATAATTCCCCTACTTGCTTGCTATACTTTTCATCGCATACTATCTGCTCTTTATCTATTTCTTCATATATATTCTCTTTATTTTTACCATAACTTGCTTCTTCATGTCTATTATATCTAATATTATTCATCCCCATATTTATATTTTCATTGTCCACTTTTTCAACCATTTCTTGTAATTTCCCCATTTTGATCTTGCTGTTGCTCACTAATACATATTTGTTGAGGTAATCTATTATTATTTTATGCTTTTCCATTTCATCCGTTCCCATAATCACATCGTACTCCATATCCGCCATTATTAACAATTGTAATTCCAATCTATGTTCTTTTATTTCTATTTCTACAGATATTGTTTCGTTTATTTTTCCTATTTTCTTTCCCCTTGCATTTATCAATGTTATCTTTGGTATTTTTATTCTTCAGACGTTTCCATATTCAATGTTTTCTAGCAATTTTCCAGATATGATCGAGGCTTCCGATCCGGTGTCTAACATTATACTAATTTCTCTATCTTTTAATTTACCCTTGACAATTATTAACCCTATAGATTCTTCAATTTCTTCTGCCTCTTTATCATTCTTAAAAATTTCCCTAGGATGTTCATATATACATGTATTGCTGGTTTTTTTATGTGTATGTTTGTTTTCGTATGGCTTGTGCTTACTTAAAAATTTGTATGTACTCTTGCGTGTTCGACGATCCTACTTGGACTTATTGCTCTTGCCTCATTTACGGTGCCACTCATTACTCTTATTTCGTCTAATGTGTCATTCCGTCTTCTCTCATCCAATTCTCTCATACTATGCATGCTCAGCTCTCTCTCTTTCCTTATAGCCCCACCACTTGGTTTCAATTCAATGTTTTGTTCCCTGATATTACACTGCCTTGTCCTTGGATTACTGTCATATTCTTCTTTGCGCCTTGGATTGTATTGGTCGTGGTTTGCCATACGTTCCCTATTAAAGTTTTTATTTTCGTACTGATTACTGCTCCTGTACCCGTTGTCTCCCCTATAGTTCTCTCGGTTATTATTATTATATATCTCGTACCGATTTTTGCGATTTTGCCTGTAATCATCACGATTGCTGGTATACCTTTCCCCATGATTATTCCTCATGTTGTCGTAGGGTCTATATTGTCTTCCATAGTACCTGTTTTCCCCATCTGTGTCTCGTCTGTAAGTTTGTCCATTTCTTTGGTTCTCATCAGAGGTTTGCCTTCTATTGTCTCCTCTGTAATTGTTTTCTTCCCTATTTCTTTGTTTATTCATTGTCCTTTGCACCCTCTGTAAATAGTTGACTACTTGGTCCAGCGTCCTTATATTTTGGATACCTATTGTCTCAGCTATTTCACTTTTAAAGTGTCTCGCTATGTAAACGATGATTTCTTCTTCCCTCATCTTTGGCGTTAAGTGCTGTGCCATATCGTAGATGTGCAATGCGTAACTCGATAATTCTTTAGGGTCGTTTGGGTCCTGTTTACCAAAATATAGTCTCTCTCTGACTACTGCCTGTTGAGATTCTCCCCAGTAATGGTTTAAGAATTTATTTTCGAAATCCTCTACGTCTTCTATGCTTTCTTCTTTACTGGTAAACCAGATTAGCGCATCCCCTTCTAAGCTTAGTTTAATGATTTCTTTAATGTCTTGTAAGTCGTAGGTGTTTTTCAGTCTATTAATTAAGCTAGTGATGAAAACTTTCGGGTGTAGCTTGTTTATTTTTCCGTTAAATTTATGTCCTACCTCTTGTATTATGCCAGTCATATTTGGGTGTACTATTCTTTCATTTCCCATGTGCTTTTGTACTTTCTCCCATTCTTCTCTCATTCTCATACTTTCCTCATTAAATCTTTGTTCTGCCTCGTCTCTTAATTTTTTTACATTTTCACCATTTACTCTGCTTATTTGATTTATCTGTTTAATCTTCCCATTTACTTCTGTTAATTTGTCCTTTATTTCACTGTGATAGTTCTCTACCTTTCTTTCCATCACTGTGTTTACTCCTACTAGTCTCTGATACCGTTCATTTTCCATCTGTATCAAACTACTCATCTCGTCGTCAGTTGCTTTGATTTTCTCGATTATAACCTTGCGTACTTCATTCATTTCTTCATCGACTTTCTCTTCTATCTTTCGTTCTATTTCTACTTTTAATACTTGCACTGTTTTATCAAATTTTTCTGTAATTTTTATATCCATTTCATTTAATCTGTCGTTCATCTGGCTCATATTTTGATTCATATTTTGCATTATGCTTATTTCCTGTTTCTCTATCTTATCATTTATATCTTGTTTTATATTAATTTCCTGTTTCGCCAACTTCTCATTTATCTCCTGCATTATGCTATTTATATTTGCATTCATACTTTGTTCTTGTTTTTCTATTTTGTCCCCTATACTATTCATACTTTGCATTAATTTCATTAATATTTCGTTGTTACTGTCACGTTTTTGTTCAGGTGCTGACACTCCTCCATTTGTTTCTGCACTCGTATTTACATTCATTTCTACGTGTTCTTCCATATTCTCTCTTATTTCTTGTTCGTCCACTCTTTCCTCACTCATTTCAACATTTTCCTGTAGCTCATTCGCTCTGTCATCTCCTCTGTCTTGTCTGTCTCTCGATGTAGCTGTCTTTCTAGTTGCTTTTTTGTTAGGCATGTTATTTATATGGGTATTGAAATTGGAAATGGTTCAGCTATTTCTTTTATCTACGTTTTTATATTATTATTTCTAATTTTTTTTATAGGTCCGTGCATGTATTTTCCAAGCCCTCACGTTTGGTCGCCATTTTGTAGTATAATTATATGTTCTGTGTAATTTATTTTACCACTACAATTATCTTAATACAAGAGAAAAATTTGTGCCCTTATTAAATTCATCCCAGGGTGGATTCAACTATTAATTAATAAAAAAAGAAAAAAAAACAAAAACTTGATCTCATAAAAATGTGTTTTTATCGCCAATATTTGATTGCTGTTAAATAAGCTTTCTTTCAATACCCATTACAGTCACTTCTGAACTCTTTGTATAATTCTATTATGACAAACGAAATTGACTTGGGCTTCTTATAATACTATACTTCTATTTCTTTAATTATTATGATTTTACTAACATTTTTTCTATTTCTATTTATCTCAAAATTTCCTCATAAAACTACTTACTTCTAACATATGTTTATATTAACTTCTCAACCTATTTCAGTACCTAATTATTTTCTATGCACAAGTAGTTCAATATATATATTTTTTTTTTACTGTTCTATTTTTCCCGCTAAGATTCTTTCATTTCGTTTTACAAACGTCTTCAATTGATCCATTATTATTTATACACAACCCCATCCACTTTATTTTACTAGGTCTATCTAATATATTTACTGAGAATTATGAATCAACAAGCGAACTACAGTCACTACGATCATTGACTGCTTCCGCTCACTCACATTTATTTCCAATACCACTTTGAACAATTCTTACTATTTAAAACTTCATTTACTGACTTTTAACGATCCGGGTTTTAATCAATTTATTTATACCTTACAACATTCCATTACAACAAATTGTTTACAATAACATTCTAGTCTTTTTTCAAACAGCTGCGCTTCACAATTATATAACGTCAATCTTATGTTCTAGACTTCTTTATATCCATTCATCAGTTAAATTCACATCAAAACTCCAACATCTATCTCATCTGACACCACCTTTCAAAAAATTTTCTACCTATCAAACTTTTTGTTACCATGACAGTCCGCCTTCTTAATAGAATTCTTAAAACTAACATTTTATAAGAATCTTAAAACTAACATTTTATGCAATACAAAGAAATTATTGTCTGTGGTTAACATCTAACCTCCTAAATCTCTTCTAAACTAGTTATCTACACCCTACTGACTAATATATTAATTATCTACAGTGGTATCATTGCCTATTTAAGTCCATGTTGTGTTTTCTTAACTTTGCCTTTTATTTTTTTATAAAATGTACAAAATTTTTGTAGTGCATATCACATACATAAAAAGTAAAGATTAGCACCTGTGATGAGCACTGAAAATTACAATTTGATTCAAATTTTTTTTATTCAGATTTTAGGTGGCTATCAAATTTGCAGTTATCAAATTTGCTGCACCATCTCTTTTAGAAAAATTTTTGTATCGATAATACCAATAGTGATAATAATAATAATACTTATTATGTGCGTACGTGAGCCTGGATCACACCACAATATATATATATATATATATATATATATATATATATATATATATATATATATATATATATATATATATATATATATATATATACTTTATTTGTTTGCTGTACTTTTTGTTATTTTTTATTGGTTTACGTGGACTGCAGTTTCGAACCGTCCTGGCTCATCATCAGCACGCTACTGACTATGATCGTTCCTGTGTGACCTAGGTCTGAGATTGTACGTGACGCCTGTGTGTTGAGCTTCTATTGGTTGGTTTACTGTTCTCTGATTCGTTGTGTTTTCGGACCGTGTCGTGTGTATGGGTCTCCTGGCTTGATCACTGTGGTTTGATAATTTGTCTATTTGTATGGCTTTTATTAAGTTTTGTTTAAACATTTGTACTTGGATTTGTTCTGGCATTAATTGTTTCTTATTGTTTGTGTGTTGAATATAGTATTGTTCCCAGATTTCTATTTTTTGTGGTCTTTAATATGTTTCATTAGTTTTAGTTGGTTGATATCTGGTTTTTGGTGTTTTCTGTTGTGAATGTGTGTAGCTACGTTTGATTTGTAGCTAGGTATGCGGATTTTATCTAATACTCTTACATGTTCCATGAATATTGTTTCCATTGATTTTTTTGTCATTCCTATATATTTTTTATTGCATGTGTTACATTATATTTGATATATTCCGTTTAATTCATGGGGGTTGTGTTCTTGCTTTTTATTTATTTT
Source organism: Tillus elongatus (assembly GCA_964006375.1). NCBI lineage: Eukaryota > Metazoa > Arthropoda > Insecta > Coleoptera > Cleridae > Tillus > Tillus elongatus. Next base: position 71,201,383 of record OZ023264.1, read on the forward strand.
GTTTATTATTTTGTTGTTGGTTTTGTAGCTCATTTTTAAGTCATATTGTCTGAGTGTTTGTGTTATTTTTTGATGTGGTGGTTATAAGTGAATGTTGTGTATTTTGTGTTTGTTTCTGGTGCTTTGTTTTCGGTTTTGTTGATTTGTTGTTTTTGATTTGTTTTACTAGCTTTTCTATTGTTTCCTTGTTGTATCCATTTCTTTGTGATATTTGTGTTATGATGTATTCTTTTTCTTATTCCTCATTATGGAGTGGTATATTTAGCATTCTGTTTATTAGGTATCTGTCAACCAGTCAGAGAACAGTAAACCCACCAATAGAAGCTCAACACGCAGGCGTCACGTACAATCTCAGACATAGGCCACGCAGGAACGACCATAGTCAGCAGCGTGCTGATGAGAAAATAGGACGGTTCGAAACTGCAGTCCACGTAAACCAATAAAAAATAACAAAAAGTACAGCAAAAAAAAAATGCATATTTGAAAGTGATTAGAGTGTAGTGCAACATTTCAAAAGATATATATATATATATATATATATATATATATATATATATATATATATACATATATATATATATATATATATATATATATATATATATATATATATATATATATATATATATATATATATATATATATATATATATATATATAGACAAACATAAAAATTTAAACCGACACCGGTTATGTACTCGTGGCTGCCTAGTTTACGCTCATTTGAAGAAAATTTTCAAAATTCAAAAGTCACAATTTCCTCATTAGTGATTTAAAAAAAAAGACAATTCACTAAAAATTTCGTTCCCAAATCATGTTTGCTATAGGTTCTGATAGTTTTTACGACGTTTAAGCGATTTTTTTAAAAATATCGCCGAGCCATACTTCCACAGGTATAGACGATGTGGAAGTAATAGCGAAAAGTAGTGTTTTTTGTAATGTTTTACTTAGAGCACTTATATTACTATTTAGCGCCTCCGTGGCCGCGCGGGAAATCGATTCAGACTTTCCAATACGGACCCGGGGGACGACGGTTCGATCCTCACCGGCGCCGGATGATTTTTCAAAATCACTGTCGTCGTTGAGGTCGAGCTCAAGGTGGCGGGTAGGTTAGTTTTAGATGAGCAAAAAGGGTCAGCCATGGCCTAATTGCCAGTAAGCATCTTACCTTTTTATATTACTATTTGAGATTGTAGATTGAATTTTAACTGTAAATTTAACTGTAAACGATCAACAGACCAATGTTGCCACAATACATAATGACATAAAACACTAAAAGTCTTTTCCATAAAGCAACCTACGCACATCATTGGACCTGGTTACATTTATATAAGTTAAATTTAAGCAACAAATTTTTTTAAACAATTTACTCCGTAATATCTGAATTTTTTGTATCATTTTAATATATAAATAGCGTGATTTGCTATTTAACGCGAAAGAAAAATCTTGTTTCTTGACAAAAGCTGGAGTTTATAAATTAGCTTGTACACATTGTAACGCAATCTACATAGGTCAAACTTCTAGAAATTTTAACACCCGATATAAATAACATATTTCTGCATTTAGAAATAAAAACGTTGACAAATCTACATTCGCAAAACATATTATTGACACCGAACATAGACCTACAGTAAATAACCGCATACAACTACTACATTTTTGTAATGACAAACGTAAACTAGACTTTTTTGAAGCTTTGGAAGTCAAAAAGCACCCACACGACAATAACTGCATTGTTTTAAATGAGCGAACTGATTTAATGAATTCCCCTTTCTTGAATATTCTTCTTTCTAATTAAATAAGTCAAAGAAAATAAATTTAACTATTCTTTCAAAAAAGTTCTAATAAGATAATGAGTTGATGTATGTCGATACTTTCGTTGTATAGAGACTGCTTTATTACTGTTATTGTTTAGTTATTAGTGAATTTTAAAATATTCACTAATAGAGATATATCGATGGTGAGACTTTGCAAAATTTTTTTCAAATGAGCGCGAACTAGGACCCCTAGAACCCATATCTGTGGTCAGTTTCAATATAAATATATATATATATATATATATATATATATATATATATATATATATATATATATATTTATATTGAAACTATATATATAATATAAATATATATATATATATATATATATATATATATATATATATATATATATATATATATATGTATCCATCCGATAACTCAAAAAATAATTAACCGATTTCGATGAAACTCGGAAAGTTTCTTTCTTTTGTTAATGGCTTGGATGAGTTTGTTAGCCAAGAAAATCGGACAGGGTTTTCCGCGAAAATTTTTAGTTTTCTTTCCAAATAATTTTTTTCTCCAAATACTACAAAGCTGTTTTAATGAAATTTACTGTGTATGTTGCCTTCGGAGAGACCTTACAACGTACCAAAATTCAACTTTCTAAGTTGATAGAACATGGAGTTATTCAAATTTTGAATTTTTTTTTCGAAAAAAAATTTTTTCGCCGAATATTACAAAGTTATTTTGATGAAATTTGGTAGATATCTTTCCTTGGAAAAGACATTACTAAATACCAAAACTAAACTTTCTAACTTAATAAAAAATTGAGTTATTCAAGTTTGAAACATTTAATAAAAATTTACTAGCATAACACACTTGCTGCGTCCCAAACTTTTATTGTTGTAGCTGTTATTATAGTTATTATAGGCTAGTTCTATTTTGATGTTAAATATTGACATACATCAAGTAGGCATTTTGAAAGCCTCATCCATCATCTGTGTTTCATTTTATTTTCAATTTGATGAATTTTTTGATCAAAACATCATATCATAACATAGCAACAGATCTTTATTTGTAGTTGTCATGATTTCGTACTAATTCAATTTTAATCTGTCTGAGAATGCTGTCAAGCAGCGAAACTAGTCTCAGAAACGTTGACGAACATCCCAGAACATCTAGAATTCATAAGGGCCTCTTGCCCCAGTTAGCTTACGCCCTTCACCTACAAACGAAACCCAACAGTGAAGCGAGAGAAGTAGTCTCCAAGTCTGTATGTAGTATAAAAAATCACTCAAATCGTCTTGCGTTCCATAGGTTGGGAACACTGACAATGACCAATTCATTTAATATGTTAATCTTTGTCTATTATATTTAACATAATGCTGCATAGTAATGGCCTTTTCTAACAACTAAAGTTACTGTAGCGTCGTCCATAATGATTGATGATTTAATATTAAGAATACGGCGCAGGGAAGAAAATGGTGGCAAACACACTGTATACATATAATAATTGATACTCTCAATTATTGTGCACATTAATAAAAAATCAATAAGCAAATCAATTTTAGATTAAAAACTGATATCCTGCAACGTAAAAACTTCACCCCTACATTAAACCCCTTTTAAGTGACAGTTGCAAACTTCAAATTTATCAAAAGAAAGTATGGAAGATCTCTCCATTCTCTATTCGAAATTGCTATGGTATCAACATTTATTGCAAAAAATAGCAATAAAAAAAAAAGAAATTCCTCTGATTGACAAAGTTCCCTACAATACACTAAAATTGTGCTGCAAATTGAATCATAACTTCCACATAGCTGTGATAATCTACGCTCCTTAAAAAGACATTCTCATGAAATGAATTTAGGGTCCATGACTTGACCACGACGAAAATAGTCCTATTCCTGTGCCTATAAACTTCTGAAACGTTATATCACTCGAAAAAATTTCACCAAATGTATCTTATTTATCCCCTCCCCCTGGAGCGATCTTAACCAGAAACTATTCGAAGCGTTCCTTTGTCGGGTGCTAACTGGATCCCAAATTGCAAGATGATATCACAATTAGTTCGAAAGTTATTGCGCCTACTAACATACAGACGTACAGGCCGACTGACCGACCGCCCTCACAGACAAAAAATTTTCGTTCCAAAATCAAGTTTTATACAGGTTTTATGACTTTTTACGCCGCTTTTGGCAAGAAAAGTCTCGAGAAATCTATCACCGATATTCCACCCCCACACATTCAACCCCTAATTTAATTTCAGCACATAATACCAGCTGGTTGATAAAATTGAAAGTTTTCTAATAAACAAACCCTAAAACGTTATGTTACTCGAGTTTTAACGAGAAATGTCAATTTTCACCAAATAATACCCGCTGGAGCGATTTTACCCAAAAATAATCCAAACCGCTTTCGATTGTCGGGTGCCAACTGTGTACAAAATTTGAAGACGATCACTCAATTTGTTCTAAAGTGATCGTGACTACAAACAGACACACAGACCGACAGCCTCAAAATTTTCGTCCCAAAATCATGTTTTATATATGTTTTGACACTTTTTACGACCTTTAAACGAAAAAAAAAGGTTCATTACGACGCAAGTGCATTATTGTAGTGAATTTTCATAAGAATTGTACACTATTAGTAAGGTGTATTTATAAAACTAATTCTTTAAATTTAAATGGATCTTGGGGATTGGTTTTAGAGATACCAGTGATTCCCAAGCGATTACTTGGAGAAATTTCTATTTTCTATGGAGCTAGAAAATTAAAATTTGGTATATATATATATATATATATATATATATATATATATATATATATATATATATATAAATACTGCAAGTCGCTTTAAAAAAATATGTTACAAGTTTCGTCAAAGTTACAAAAGTTTTGCAGAAAAAACTAATTATTTACAAACGGAATGTACCTGCCAAATTATCAATATGGCATGTATTTTTCCTTACTAACTGCTTGGATGGTTTTGTTTTAGTCAACCCAATCGAACTAGTTTTTGCAAACAAAACAACCAAAAAGGTATTCTACATAGGTTTTACTATGGCTCAAGATTGAATATTTTAGTTTAACGGGAAATTGCGTTAACGGATTTCAAATCTTTTTAGGAAAATTCTCTAATACAACGTACTTGCTGCACCCAGACCCCCTTCATCGCTTATTTACTGTTGCTGTATCCATAATTTTTGCAATGATAAAGTATTGTAGCTCTCTATGTGACACTGACAAACAAGGCAACCTCAAATTAATTTTTCGAAACATATTTTAAACAAAGGTAACAATTGAAACTTAAATTAAAAATCTTGGTTCTTGGCTTCTTCACATGCCTACAACCACCCTCAATGCATGAACAAGAACAATATAAACAAGAAAAATTTCTCCGGAACAACCCCAAAGAAAGTTGTGGGACCTGCAGTGAATAAGGGGTCTGGGCGAAGTAAACAGGACTTTAAAGAAGTAAAGCTGCAGAATGGGTAAAAGGTAGCTTATAGAGATCCAACTAACCTGGTTTTCTCGAAATTCCGACTCACATTTCCTTTTTATTTTCTTCTCCGCCCACCTATTCACTCCTGGTCCTGTAGCTTTCTTAGCGGCCGCTTGCAAAAAATGTTTCTTGCGGTATGTGCATTCAGGAAGGATTTTAAGCATGTTTCTGATTTTTTTTGTAAAAGTCCCTCGTGTGCTAAAATGCAAATTACCGAAAATTTAATTTTTATTTCCAAACGGAACGTACTTGCCAAATTATAAACGTGGCAGGAATTTTCCCTTTTTAATCGCTTGGATGATCCATTTTAGTCAACTCAATCGAACCAGTATCTGCAAACAAAATAAGAAAAAAGGTTTAAAAAAAAATTGCAGTTATTTTTTAAATCTAGTACCTACGCTGTCTTTATATGGGTTTTACTACGTATCAAAACTTAAAATTCTAGTTTAATGGGAAATTAAGTTATCACCATCTGAAATATTTTTACAAAAATTCGCTACCATAACGCACTTGCAGCACCTAAACTCTTTTCAACACTTATTTACTATTGCTGTATCCATACTTTTTGAAAATGAAATAAATATAAACAATACAAAATTTTAAATTTAAAATTTTAATAACTTACACTGTACATTTGATTATATATGTAATTTAAACTGCTTTATGATATTATGTAGTTTCCTTTACTACAAATGTTCCAGAGTAAAAGCTAAGAGTAAAGAAATCCATAATTATCTAGGCACCCTAGGTATTATACTTATATTAGTTGGAAATAATTTAGTTCATAATTTAGTTCATTTTACTTTAGTCATAAAATGCATTGATTAAGAACCTGAATTTGATGTACATAACCACATTCTTATTTGTTTGATTGGATGTTAGAACCATAATATACTACAGTCACAGTGTACGTCCCAAGGCATTTGTTAAAGTTATGTTAAAATTAAAAGTTGGGTTATTATTTACCTACTATTTCTATTAACCTTAGAATATAGGTAGTTGCTTTATATTCTAAGATTCTAAGGTATTAGCGCAGTCGATTTCAAGGTTATGCGCAGAACGTACACGCTTCTCTCATGACTCCCATCACTTAACAAATGACAAAGAGTGGTGTTGTCAGATTAAACTAGAGAGGCGTAGATGGCTTTTAACTGCCGTGGAACTATAAAGCTTAATATTTATACATAATAAAACGTAGTTCTAGATTTCTTTTAACCAAAAAGAATCACTTCCATAAAATTTTGTAATTATTTACATTTTTCTGATATCTACAGATTCAGATTATGGTTGTCGTAAATGGCAACCCAGCGAATTCTTTATTGTGACCTACTTTTATAGCCTGTCCGTTTAAAACTTAATTTGGAGATTTTGTTTGCAATGGCAGCGGAACCCTGATTTATCTGTCTGATCTAATCTAACATTATAGGCATCCATTTAGAGGTAGTTTCAGGTTATATCGTAGATTATTGATTTTTTATTTAGTTACAACTCAAGATCTACCGAACCAATTGAGTTCAAATACAATGTGTACGCGCTTGTAAAGTTTTAGTTTAATATTTCTAGTAATTAAAAAGATATTGCGTTTTCAAGCAGTTTTTTGCATTTTTTTCTAAAAGTATTTGATTGTCACAACTGTCTCGTGAACTCATCCAAGCTATTAACAAAATGAAGGGAATCGCAAAATTTGGTTTCGATTGGCGGAGTAGATCGGTTGGATACAGACATACACACACACACACACACACACACACACACACACACACACACACACACACATATATATATATATATATATATATATATATATATATATATATATATATATATATATATATATATATATATAAATTTTTTAACTGACCTTGGATTTGGGTTCTAGGGGCCCTAATTCGCGCTCATTTGAAATTTTTTTCCAAAAGTCTCACCATCGATACCCCTCTATTAGTGAATCTTCTTAATGAAAATTCACTAAAAATTGAAGTGTTTGTCGCCGATGCCATATTTCCACACGTATTGACGATGTGGAAGTAAATATAATTAATTACTTCTAATGTAATGCGAATGGTACACTGCCGTAGCCATGTAACTTGGAAAAACATTATATCTTTGTTGGCGAATGTTTAACCACACAAGTAAAATGTTTATCTTTCGGCAATTGTGATTTACCTTTTTTGTTAGGAAGGTATTAAAACGTCGCATCCAACCAATGAGCCGAGTGCGACCTTTATTATGAGGTCAAATTTCAAAAATATAGGTTAGGGTTTTTTTTAGAAAAAAAAAAAAAAACGAACACAGAATGATTCTTATCTGTATGTCCTTATAAGCCTGCATTTTACTTCCACATTGTCACAACATGTGGAAGTACCGCATCGGCAACAAAGATTTCAAACATTTTTTTGGCTTAAACGTCGTAAAAAGTATCAAACATATTGAAAACATGATTTGGAAACGAATTTTTTTTTGGTCTGTTGCTCTGTCGGTCTGTTGGTCTGTCGGTCCGCAGCCACGATAACTCAAGAACGGATTGAGATATGGTCTTAAAATTTGGTATACAGTTAGCACTCGACAAACGAACGGTTCGGATTGTTTTAGGGTAAAATCGCTTTAGGGGGTAGTGGATGAATGACGGGTGATTTGGTGAAAACTGACTTTTTTGTGTTGAAACTCGAGTAATATAATAATATGTCGGTCTGTCGATGGGTCAGTCTGTCGACATGTACGTCTGTCTGTTAATAGGCGTAATAAGTTTCGAACGAATTGAGATATCATCTTCAAATTTGGCATCCAGTTAGCACCCAAAAAAGAAACGCTGTTAATTGTTTTTGGGTAAGATCGCTTCAGGGGGTAGGGGATAAATAAGGAGTGATTTGGTGAAAATTGATATTTTTTGTTAAACCTCGAGTTATATAACGTTTTAAGATTTATTTATTAGAAAACTTTTAATTCCAGCAATTACTCGGAATTCTGTGCTGTAATTAAATTAGGGGTTGAATGTGCGGGGGTGGAATATTCTTGACATAAATTTCAGTGTTTTTTTCTAAAATGGCGTAAAAAGTCTCAAAACATATAGAAAAGTTGATTTTGGAAAGAAAATTTGGTTGTCTGTCGATGGGTCGGTCTGTCGACATGTACGTCTGTCTGTTAATAGGCGCAATAACTTTCGAACGAATTGAGATATCATCTTCAAATTTGGTATCCGGTTAGCACCCGACAAGGGAACGCTTCGAATTGTTTTTGGGTAAGATCGCTTCAGGGGGTAGGGGATAAATAAGGGGTGATTTGGTGAAAATTGACATTTTTTCAATAAAACTGGAGTAATATAACGATTCAGAAGTCTATAGGTACAGGAATACAAATATATTCTTTGTGGCTAAGTCATGGGCCCTAAACTAATTCCATGAGAACGTATTTCGGAAGGGAATAACTTATCACAACTGTGTGGAAGTTTGAATTCAATTTGCAGCACTATTTTTACAATAATCTATAAAACGTGACTTATTATTCACTAGCATCTCTCAACAACATATTTCTGAGAAAACTGACTGATATATTGTACACGAAAATTTGCTGATAATATACATACATTAAATTAAATTATATAATCTGTAACTAAAATTGAAATAACATACAGGCTGTTCCATTCGACAAAAATTCAGCTACGACAATTTGAATTTTTTCGATTCCAGACACTATTTAAGAGCGCTTTGTATATGATATTTCTTCGACTAGTTTAAAGGAAAACCTCCTTGAAAGCGCCATTTTCATGGGACTCCGCTGTCTATTGGTAAAAACGCCGTATCACAGTTTTTGATAAAAGCGTGAAAAGCTCCAAAACAATTGAAAAAAGCCTGGACTCAGCAAGTGCGTTATAGTAGTGAATTTTCATAGAAATGATCTGGCACAAAATATTTTATTATAACTTTTTTTCTTGCAACATAGAAATCTAAATTTTGGTGTATAGTTTACTTTTTATATCGTAAACCTATCTACCAAATTTGGTTATCATGGCTTTTTTATTTTTTGGGATAATTTTTTTTTTCGAATGAAAACTCAAAATTTTCTTGAAAATTCAAAAGTTGAGATCTCCCCATTAGTGAATTTTTTCTACGAAAATTCACTAATAAGTCTAAAACGGAGAACGATATCAATTTATTTCCTTACAAGTATGCATTATAATTCGATGGCAAATGCAACAATGTAATAATATAAGAAGTATTCAATTTAAAAAGAATTTCGGAACGCGCCAGGTGCGTTATAGTAGTGAATTTTAATAATAAGTGTACACTATTATTATACGGCATATTATTAATATTAATACTTTAAACCTACACAGACCTTGAAAATTGATTTTAGAGGTCCTAGTACACGCACATTTAAAGAATTCTTTCGAAAGTGTTACCATCGATATCTCTCTATCATCAAAAAATCTTGTGTTCTAAGTCCTTTTGAGAAAAATGACCAAAACTCAATTTTCTATGAAGCTTGAAAATTACATTTTGCTATATCTATAGACAGTGTAGGTCTCTTTAAAAGAAACTTGTATTATAAATTTAAAGTTACCAAAACTTTCCAGAAGGAAACCTAATTCATATTTAGAAAAGTAAAGTATCTGCCAAATTAGAAACGTAGCAGTTATTTTTGCTTATTAATCACCTAAATGGTTTCGTTTTAGTCAACCTCGTCAAACCGGTTTTTTCAATATCAACAATAACAAAATTTCGGCTGAAAATTCCTGTTTCAGACTCAAAGCTGACAAATTTACTGAGGCGTTTTAAACAAAAATGACTTCTTAAATTTTTCGAAACTCTTACCGTCGTTATCTCTCTAGTAGTGAATTGACTATACTACGCTTTACCGTAGAAATGACCCAGCCTGTATATATATATATATATATATATATATATATATATATATATATATATATATATATATATATATATATATATATATATATATATATATACAGTGTGTCCCAAACTGGATGGGAATGTATTGCTATCTCCGTTGTTATTAGAGATAGGGAGACGGTTAAATTAGCAATGTTTTTTAGAATTTCATGCTTATTCCAAATATGACTTGTATTTTGGCCTGCCTCTTTTCGTTTTCGAGTTATTTTGAAAAAACCAAAATTTGTCGATTTCTTTTTTCCTCAATATCTAAGTAGGCGTGGATCTGACATGTCTAAGACTTGCACATTATCAGGACACTTTTTACAGAGTAATATTTTTTTGCTATTCTCAACTTTGGATTGTCATTTGTTTTCGATCTACAGGTATCAACGTTTGTTTTTATCATGGCAGCCATATCGGATTTTTTGCTGATATGATAGCTTTCCAATGATGTACATGCTTGAGAAATCTTGTAATAGCACTGACAATTTTGAGAAAAGCCGTTTTAAAGATAGCTATGAAGTCCAATACCAGAAAACAAATGACCAAAAAAAAGTGTTCGCAAATCAGTAGACCATGGAGTCTAACAATAGATTTCTACTTTTAACATAATTTTCCGTAATGATTCACGACAAAAAAAAATATTGTGATTTAATTTACAATACGTAATTAGGAGATAATGCTATGTAATATTATGTGAAACAGTTTAATAACGAAACCCGGCAATAACAAATAGAAACTCAAACTCCACAAAACAACACAATTAAAAACAGAATTCAACAAATAATAAAATAGAAACTTAAAAATACACTAAATAGAAAATTGTTCAATATGGCCACCGTTTTGTTCAATGCACTTTATACACCTTTTTGAAACATGCCTGCAGACTCTGGTGAGGGTGTTTTGGTTAACATGATTTACAGATTCCGTGATTCTGTTTTGTAATTCTTTGATATTTTGTGGTGGATCGAATTTATACACATCATTCTTCAGAGTACCTCAAAAATAAAAATCCATGGGTGTTATATCAGGACTTCGAGCACACCAATGAACCGGCCAATTGTTACAAATGACACGATTATAAAAATTTTGGTACAAATTTTTTTTGACGATTCTAGCATTGTGACCTGGACAACCGTCTTGTTGGTACCAAATCTCATCTAAATTATCATGAACTCTTCTAATTGTTAGTAAGATATCATTTCTCAAAAGATTAAGAACCTTTCCCCAGTTTAATTATTTTCAAAAAAGAACGCACCAACAATGAAGTTACCTGAATTTTTTAAAAACAAACTGTCTAATCTACAAATAAAAATAACAGTTTTTTACCTAATAAGCCGCACCAAACATTAATACCAAATCTGTCTTGCAATCGTCTTTCTTCCTTTAGATGGGGATTTTCATTTGCTCAATAATGCCTATTATGCCGATTATACACGCCACAATTTGTAAATTTGGATTCATCACTCCATATTATTTTCAAATGAAAAATTTCATCTTGTTGACATTTTCCTTAATACCATTTGCAGAATTGAAGTCGCTTAGGGTAATCGTCAACATTTAAGCCTTGTACGATTGTAGGTTTGTATGGATGGTAATGACTTTGTTTTAATACACGGTGTACCATACTTTTTGGAACGTCAATTTGTTGCAAACCGGTATTATTTATTTCTTCATTTCTAGGCATTGGTAGTTTCTTTATGTGGAAGCTACCGTCGTTGAATAGATTGGTCACTATCCTGCGAAATATTTTGGTGATTGGTTGTCGTCTTTCTGGGTAGTTGTTTTGCCATGAATTTGCAGCTGCCACAGTATTTCGGTTCGAACGAATATAACATTCGAACATATCAAAATATTCTTCATTACTGAACATATTGTTGAACAATATTTAAAATAAACAGGAAACAAACTATTTAGTACAAAATTTTAAGCAACGTGTTAAATACACCTCAAATTGTTCAGATAATTAAGAATGACAGTATTCTGAATTGTCGCGATAGTGTTATATCCAGAGCAACCTTTCTTCTGTTGTTTTTCAGTTGACTTATGTTTAAAAATCAAACAATTTTCAAAAGCGTCTCCGTAAATCATTAATCTGCTTTTTATTGAGTTCTGTTAGTAAATTTAGTTATTTACTAGGTTTACCTATTTAATTAAATTATAACATTTTTTTAGGATAATGTTATAATTTAAATATCATTTGTAATAATGGGCTGATTCACTGGTGTGCTCAAAGTTCCTATTTTCTTATCGTGAATCATTACGGAAAATAATGTTAAAAGTAGAATTCTATTGTTAGACTCCATGGCCTACTGCTTTTTGAACACTTTGTTTTGTAATTTGTTTTCTGGTATTATATTTCATAGCCTACTATCCTCAAAACGGTTTTTCTCAAAATTGTCAGTGCAATTACAAGATTTATCAAGCATGTTGTACATCATTGGAAAGCTCTTTTCAAAGGCTATCACATGAGCAAAAAACGCAATGTAGCTGCCGTAAGAAAACAAACGTTGATACCTGTAGCTCAAAAACAAATGACAATCTAAAGTTGAGAATGGCACAAAAATATTACTCTGTAAAAAGTGTCCTGATAATGTGCAAGTCTTAGACATGTCAGATCAACGTCTACTTATTGAAGAAAAAAGAAAACGACAAATTTTAATTTTTCCGAAATAACTCTAAAACCAAAAGAGGCAGGGCAAACACAAGTCATATTTTGAACAAGCATGAAATTCTACAAAACATTGCTAATTTAACCGTTTCCCTATCTCTAATAATAACGGAGATAGCAATACATTCCCATCCAGTTTGGGACACACTGTATATATATATATATATATATATATATATATATATATATATATATATATATATATAAACATATAACAATTGCAACTGACCCCGGATATTTAGCCCAGGGAGCTTAGTAGCTGACTTAAAGATTTTTTTTCAAAATTCAAGAGTCGCGATCTCCTCAGTAGTTAATTTTTGCTACGAAAATTCGCCCATGGCGCAGAATATTGAACTGACTGCGAAATAACTATCTCTAGCTTTAGTAATAACTTCCAAGTATTACCGCACAACGTTTTCTGACAAAACGTAGTTAAAAGCATAGGGTGTAACGAAGCAGTTCTTAGAAATCGACGGAAAATTAAGAAAGCTGCCTAAGACGGATAATCATGATGACGACGGTAGGGCGACATTATTTTTAGACTGTGATGAACATAATACCTCGATAATCTTTAATAAAAGCTTTAAAGTATTACCGTAGAATATTTTCTAACAAAACGCATTGAAAATGATATGGCGTGATGACGCAGTTCCTAGAAATCGACGGAGAACTAAAAAAGCTCTGACTTTGTGTCGAAATAAAAACCTTTTTATCTCTGGTAGTGCGTCAATAAAGATCAACCACACTAATTATAAAGCAAATCAATAATAATAATTGCTTACAAAGTAACTTACAAATGTAGAGACTACTCCTCTGGCTTCACAGGTGTTTGTCTTCGTCTTTGTAACTAGTTTCGCTGTTCTACGGAATGATTAGACAGGAGACAATCGAATTTGTTTACACGCATTTATGGCAATTATAAATTAAAATCCATTGCTACGTTATTAGTGAATTTTCTTTAAAAAAATTCACTAATGAGGAGATCTAGACTTTTGATTTTGAGAAAATTCCTTCAAATTAGCAAATTTTTATATGTTTATATATATATATATATATATATATATATATATATATATATATATATATATATATATATATATATATATATATATCACACCGATAACTCAAAAAATAATGGGCCGATTTTGATCAAATTTGGTGAGTACCTTCCTTTTGCAAGTGGCTTGGATAAATTCGTTAACCAGAAAAATATGCTCAGTTGAAATAGATTAAACAATGTTTTCTTTTAATTACACATACGGATTCCCCCTATCAGTGTCAGTTCTGAGCCAGCCTTACATGTATGGAATTTAGACCACGAAATTATAATGCATGTTTGTAAGAAAATAAATTCGGGACTCAGCAAGTGCGTTATGGTATCAAGTTTTTATTGAATGCCTCAAATTTGAATAGCTCAATTTGCTATTAACCTATAAGGTTCGTTGGCCAAGAAACTAGTTTTTTCGGGAATATTTTAAGTTTATTTTCGATTTTTTTTTTACATTTTCAAATAAGAAAGTTATTTTGATGAAATATGGTAAATTATTTTTACTATATATGTTATACTGGTAACCAAATTTGATGTCTGTTTTCTTAAAAAAAAACATATATTTGCTATTTAAAACATTTTAATGAAAATTCACTATCATAACGCACTTGCTGCGTCCAGGCTTTTGATGTTTTGATAAAATAATTCCTTAAAAAATAAATAAAAAATGAAACAGATGACGTCTTTAAAATATATACATGTTTTACTACCAGATACAAGGTACATATTTTTGCATTGAGAAATAACCACGCTGACAAATTCAGATGTGCAAAACATACTATCGATACTTAACATAGACCCACAGTAAATAACCTCATAGAGCAACTACATTTTTATAATGAAAAAACTACCCCATTGTAAATGGGCAGATAATTAGATATATTTAACAAAATATGTCTAACTACACCTTTAGAAAGCTTTCTTGCTGTTATTGTTAATTGCATTAATTGTTATAGGTTGATTTTATTTTCATGTTGAATGCTGACAAGAATCACACAGACATTTTAAAAACGCCATTTCTCGTTTTAAGTTAATGTATTTTTAAAGAATATTATTATCAAAACACCATAACTTAGCAATCGATTTTTATCTATAGTTGTCATGAATGCGTTTAAATAAACTTAATTTTCTCCTGTTTAGTGATATTGTAAAACGGCGAAACCGGTTAGAGAGAAGAAACAAACACTTGTGAAGCCAGAAAAGAAGTCTCTACAGCTGTATTTAGTATGAAGTGGTTTCACCAAGTGAGAGCAACAACAGTTAATGAAAGCGTTTAAAATCTTAAAACATATTTTGCCTTTCGAAAACGTAATATATTGCTAATATTTTATACACAAATACACCCTAATATACTTAAACTACTTTGATTTGTCTTAGCTTTTGATATATTCACATTGAACTCCTCCAAGTCATTAGGAACAAACCATCCATCTATCAATCAGTTCATAACACACACAAACTCTCCTTATGATTTCCTCGTTTTCAGGTCATGAGAGGTAGTGAAGTGTGTGTGTTTGAAACGCGAGAGGTCTTTGTGCCGCCCCTGCGACTGCCGCCGCGGCCACCATCCGTCCTGCGCTCCAGGTCCTACTCTGCGTCGCCGGCGTCGACCATACCGGCCGTCAGCCGCCAGTCTAGCGCGAGTCCACAGCTATGCCGTATCGCCGCCGAATTGCGGGCCCCCCGGCCCCTTAGTACCTTCATGTCGAGCACACCGCCCCCCGCTACCGCCCCACCCCACCACCAGGAGGCAGCCCCTCCCTACGGGTTCGCTATCCACTACGGGGATGATGCCCACCGCCAGAGCCCCAGGCCCAAGAGGCCGGTGTCTTACCCCTGGGGACCGGAGACGGGCATCGCGGAGCCGGCTGTTGGCTTCAACCCAGCTAAGAGAAACTCCGACCCCCCGAAACCAGTTTCTGTTTCCGGAAAACCACAAAAGACACAAGTGAAACCGTTTACCAGGGAGTCGCTGGAGCGGCTGGAGAGGAAAACTGTGCAGTTAGTGCGCGAGTACGGCTTCCAGCCGAGGAGGAAGTTAAGTGTTGAGGATGGTTCGAGGTTACCGGCCAAGTATGAGCCGTTTCCGTCGAAGCTCTACGGAAGACCTCTGGAGGAGATCGACAACTTTATTTATGATGAGGTAGGGGGTTTAAAAGTGTATTGAGCAATGACAAACCAACAAGTAGCTAATGATTTATTGATTCGAGATTATCATTAGGAGGTATTGTTGCGGTAACTTTATAATATCATGACCTATTTACAGTGACGCAAAGAAAAGTAGCACTTATAAATATTACTGAGTAACTGACCGAATTTGATAGTGAAAAATCCTAGGCTAGGGTTTGCTGAACTTTTAACTTAGGTAAAATGAGAATCGTCCTAACTTTTATATTAACCACGGAATTATCTTCATTTGGTAAAATGAAAACTGATTTCGTAAATATTATTGGTTGGCAATTATTTTTAAAAATTAGGTCAAGCAGATAAATTTATAAATAATATATAATGTATAATTTTTGAATAATATATAACGTGTACATATCATATATATATATATATATATATATATATATATATATATATATATATATATATATATATATATACATACATATATATATATATATATATATATATATATATATATATATATATATATATATATATATATATATATATATATATATATATATATATATATATATATATGAAGAGTCGAAGAAGGGTTATTTATTTTGCAGCAAATGAATAACTCATAATCATAAGTATTTCGCAAATAACAGAAACCAAAAAAATATCAAGTGTTTAGAGTCAAAATTAGCCTAACTCGAATAACTAAATTGTAAGAATTATTTATAAATAGCAAATAGTATACATCCTTTTGCGACAACATTGTGGCCACTGACCCAGCCTGATATAAATCCACTTGATTTATTTGCGATTATCTGAAATTTTAGATTGAGATATGGTCTTAAAATTTGGTGTACAGTTAGCACTCGACAAACGAACGGTTCGGGTTGTTTTAGGGTAAAATCGCTTTAGGGGGTAGGGGATGAATGAGGGGTGATTTGGTGAAAATTCACTTTTTATGTGTTAAAACTCGAGTAATATAATAATATGTCGGTCTGTCGATGGGTCGGTCTGTCGAAATGTACGTCTGTCTGTTAATAGGCGCAATAACTTGCGAACGAATTGAGATATCATCTTCAAATTTGGCATCCAGTTAGCACCCGACAAAGGAACGCTGCGAATTGTTTTTGGGCAAGATCGCTTCAGGGGGTAGGGGATAAATAAGGAGTGATTTGGTGAAAATTGATATTTTTTGTACCTTATAATATCATGACCCATTTACAGTGACGCAACGAAAAGTAGCACTTATAAATATTACTGAGTGACTGACCGAATTTGATAGTAAAAATCCTAGGCTAGGGTTTGCTTAACTTTTAAGAGAGAATCGTCTTAACTTTTATATTAAAAACTTATATCTACAATGCAATTCTGCTCATTTGGTACAAAATAATAATGTACTGTTAGTTTCCGTAAATATTATTGGTTGGCAATTATTTTTTTAAATTAGGCCAAGCAGATAAATTTATAAATAATATATAACGTGTACATATCACCACTATATATATATATATATATATATATATATATATATATATATATATATATATATATATATATATATATATATATATATATATATATATATATATATATATAAGCTTATACATGCTTAGATCAAGAATACAAATTTATTAAAAAATAAATAGGGCACACAGCAGAATAACAAAATTATTAGCCTTAAAGTTATATATATATATATATATATATATATATATATATATATATATATATATATATATATATATATATATTTCAACTTGCAGTTGGACTAGAAGATTGAAATTTGGTTTGCTGTTATAATTAATCATGTCCGTTATACCTAAATTATTTTTAATCTTCCAGCTTTTCTGAATTCAGTACACTATTTTTTTTTGGAAGTTTTATCAACTCGGTTAAAAATTATTCACAGTTGAAAATGCAAAAAAGTTCGGGACGCAGAAAGTGCGTTATGGTTGTGAATTTTCATAAAAATGTTTTTAATAGCAAATTTGTGTGTTTTTTTAAGAAATCAGGCAGCATAACCTACATAGTAAAAACAATGTGCCCTATTTCATCAAAATAACGTTAGTGTTTGCAAATGTAAAAAAAATCCGAAAGTAAACATAAAGTGTTCCAGAAAAAACTCGTTTCTTGGTCAACCTTATAAGTTAATAGCAAATTGAGCTATTTAAATATGAAGCATTTGATCAAAATTCGCTACCATAACGCACTTGCTGCGTCCATAATTTCTTTTCTTACAAACATGCATTCTATTTCGATAGAAAATGCTAAAATGCAATAACATAAGGCGTGTTTGATTAAAAAAAAAAGAAAATTTCTATCACTAACGACTTATGGGCCATTCTGTGATTGTAGAAATAATTTTTTAAGATGTAGCTCAAGACACCCTATAATTAATGTATACAATATTTTTTCATATCTTGTATAATAACGAATATATTGAGCTTTATTGATTTTTTACGAAAATTCGACAAAAATTATATACCATTAAACGATAAACTCTATAGCTAAGGCTACTGCCAAGCATCAGAGAAAGGGTCTATTTGAAATGGATTTTCTGGAAATATTTTAGTAAAATGAAGGACAATGATAGTTAAAACTAAGATATTAGGGTTTGTAAAACATTCTTCTTGAGACATTTTCTTTTCATAGCCCGTATTAGATCCAAGTTCTTTGCCTAAATGTTGCCAATATTGACGTTTTAAATCGCAACTTTGATGTTTTGAGGAAACCTCCAATTTATTTTTCTTTAAATGCCTATAACTTTTTTGTCTTTCGACCTACAGTGTTTTGGTACGTAGCTCACCTATAATGATATAAACCCGTGTACCACGTTTGGTTACTATTACTTTGTTAATTCCGGAGATATAATTTTTTTTGGAAGAAAACACAAAATTTTCCGGGAAAACCTGGGTCTATTTTCCTGGCTAAATAACTTATCCAAGCCATTTGCAAAAGGAAGGTATTCACCGAATTTAATCAAAATCGGGCCATTATTTTTTGAGTTATCGGTGTGATACAATATATATATATATATATATATATATATATATATATATATATATATATATATATATATATATATATATATATATATATATATATAAACATATAAAAATTGAAACTAACCCCGGATATGTGTTCTGAGGGGCCTAATTAGAGCTCATTTGAAGAAATTTTTTCAAAATTCAAAAGTCGGGATCTCCTCATTAGTAAATTTTTTTAAGAAAATTCACTAAAACGCATTTCACTCATTCCGATAAGAAATGTGCTGATAGTCAATGTTTTGTTGGTTTGTAAACAAAAAATTGACTATCAGAACATTTTTTATCGGAATGAGAGAAATGCGGTTTATTATTTCAGTTTATCGGTCGGTTTGATACTTGATAGTACTACCGAAAATTAATTCTACAATGGTGTATTCTGTAGAACAAAGAATTGAAATATTTTTTTCAAAAAAGATGACTGTGCCAACCGTACCGCAAATTTGCTTAATGAACGACATCCGAACAGACATGTTAACAGAAAATACATTTTGGAGTTAGTTGCAAAGTTTCGAAAAAGTGGTTCAGTAGCCAACAAAAAACGGGATCCTAAACGTGACTTTCCGGTTAGAAATGAGACTACTTAGATTGAAGTTTTAGGACAAATTGCTGCAGACCCAACTTTGCACGAGAAAATTGGCCACTGTTTCAAACATCAAAAGAAGAACTATTCAGCGAATATTGAAGTATCATAAATTTAACCCGTATAAAATTAATCTTGGACAACAACTGAATGAAGGTGATTTTGATCGGCAGCTGGAGTTTTGTGAAGTTATGACTGCACGAATAGCTGATAACGGAAACTTTCTGTTAAATATCTCTTTTTCAGACGAGTGTACATTTTTATTAAACCCTGCAGTCAATCGTTATAATTGTCGTTATGGGGCAGATAATAATCCAAGAAATTTTCACGAAGCCAACACTCAGATTCCATAGAAATTGAATGTCTGGACTGGCATTTTTGGAGACCGTTTAATCGGACCAATTTTTCTTGATGGCAACTTGAGTGGCGAAACGTATTTGGAGTTACTAGAAGATATCGTTTACCCTCTACTAATTGACATTGTTGAAAATGATGACCGCTATCAAGAAAATCAATTAGTGTTTCAACAAGATGGAGCTCCTCCGCATTTTTCACAACGTGTTAGGGAGTTTTTGAACAGAGAGTTTCCAGAGCAATGGAATCCCCCCTAGATCACCGGATTTAACTCCTTTATATTTATTTCTATGGGGACATTTAGAGAGTAGACTTTTCGCAACAGAACCTGAGTCTCTGGAAGAATTACGACAACGCATTGTTGAAGAATGCCGCCTAATAACTCCACAAATGCTTCAGAATGTCAGAGCCGTTTTGAACAAAATTTGTACTTTTTTACGGAAGCTTATTATTAAGTTGTTATCACAACCCTTAAGGGGTTGATGTGACAAAGTTGAGTTTTATGCCAAAACATGCCCCCCTCAATATTAAAATTGACATTTTTCAGCTTTTCTTAAAAAAAATTTCTCTGGACGCAAACCGGTCTGTTTCGTTTTCAATGCGCCACCCTATATATATATATATATATATATATATATATATATATATATATATATATATATATATATATATATATATATATATATATATATATATATATATATTTACCAAAAAATTATAAGCATTTAAAGAAAAAATTTTGGGTGCCACTGATGACCAGAGAAACGGACAAACAGAAAATATTTTGTGTGGATAACAAAATATGTTGTATATTACAGATACAAATTAAGTTCTTTGGCGCAAAAAAGTCAAGAAATGGCATAAAAGTTACTAGTTTTTCCTCTTAAGACGTAAAGTCGCGATTTGAAACGTCAAAATTGGCAACTTTTAGGCAAAGAACCTGAAACAAATACGGATTAGGTGGCGAAAATGTCACAGGAATTGTGTTTTACAAACCTCTAGGTTTCAGCTTCAACTGTCATTGCTTCATTTTAACAAAATATTTATAGAAAATTCATTTCAAATAGAACCGTTCTCTGATGCCTTGGCAGTAGTTTTAGTTATAGAGTGTATGGTTTAATAGTCTATACTTCTTTTAGCAGATTTTTATCGAAAAAAAAATCGCTAATGAGGAGACCGCCTCTTTTGAATTTTTAAGACTTCTTTAGATCACCGCGCACTAGGCCCCTAGAACCCATATCCGAGGATAGTTTCTGTATTTATCTGTTTACATATATAGGTACAGGGTGAGGCATTTCTACGGCAAAGCTCAATATAAGTATTATTATACAAGATACGAGAAAAAAAAGATAAGCTAATTATAGGGTAAGGATTGACAGTGCCTAAAAGAACTCGCTCTCAAAGTGAAAATTCATGAAAAAAGTTTTTTAAAATAAATATAATAAATTATCTTATTATATTATACGACAAATAACTCTTTTCAAACGCAAACTTTACCCGTTTTCATTGTAACTTTTAGGAGAAAAAGCATACTTTAGTTTAACCGAAGACGGATTAGCCCTCGTAAAATCAATTGACCCTTTGCTTGGTGGATCCTTTTCAGCAAACGCACCATTGGTCTTTCGAGAAATACGGCTATTGTTTGGTGATCCGTCAGCCTGCCAGCCATTTATTTAATCGAAACTTTTACCCTGAGGACAATCATTACATTCAAACATCACTGTTCAGGAATCTTCTTAGAAAAATAAAAACTTTTTGCGGTCAATTTTTCCATCTTGCAAATTAAGGAAGTTGTTTTAATGAAATCAGTACACAGTTTGTCTTTATTGAAAATATAGTACATATGTACTTAATTTTTATGTTTCTAGCTTTATTAAAAGATTAGTTATGTAATTTAAAAGAAACGTTCTTTGCTTTTTTAGCAAGGCTAAAAGAGAGCAAAAGATATAGGTTTTTAATATAAAAAAAATTACTGAACTTTATACAACAAAAAAGGATATTTCGAGCTTCGAAGGCGACAATTATCAAATTGGCAAAAATTAGTGTTGCACCATGAAAGAAAAAGTTTGGACATTACAATGTGTAGTAAATAGGCTTAATATATGCTTTGTCCTAAGTCCTAGGTACTACATGACTGACAAATTTCTCTTGGCTCTGTATAAAAATTAGAGATGCCAGGAATATTCGTTAACTATTCGGTATTCGGAGAGATCTCTCTGAGGCGTAGGGTTGAACACACTGAGACCTCACAGACGATCTACGGCGAGATTTGGGGAGTAGGCAGATTGAGGCCCCGTAATCGAGCTACAACAACCCAACCCACCTTTGTCCACCGCTCTAAGGAGTAGGCAGGCTTTCCCACAATTTTTTGATAAATTATAATATTACAGCCACAAAAACTTAATACTATATATATATATATATATATATATATATATATATATATATATATATATATATATCTGTGTGTGTTTGTGTGTGTGTATGTATGACACCAATAACTCAACAAATACTTAAAATGTAAGCATTCATCTCCGCTATGGGAAAACAAACTGTACAATTAACATCAACCGAGGTTGTAGCATTGTGTTTGAGCAAGTTGAATGCCCTTCGGAGGGGGTGTAAAGCCGTCGCTCCCGTGTCCATGCGATGTTGAGCATGTTAAATATCCCTAACCTCCTTAAAAAAAGGCAGGGGTACGGCAAAATTTCCAGGATAGTGAAGTGAAACTGCTCCCTGGCGTCGGTGATTGGCCATAGTCGCGGAAATAGGCTGACGTTAAAGAAATAATCACAGAAAACTTGGCTATTTATAGAAGTAATTTTTATTCTAAGTCCAAAATTATAGCCAAAAGATTTGTCAGAAGCTCTGGTTATGTACTTTTCTTGAGAAGTAAGACTAACATAAAACAACCATAACGCACTGCTGAGTCCAAACTTTTTAGTTTTCAAGACGTAAGGATGGCGTTAAATATTTGGGCCATATATATTCTATAACGAGTTACTAAAAAGTTAATGTAATTCTCAAACTTTTCATCTAAAATCAATGTTACACCAATTTTTTTCCTGTGTTTTTCACCATATTTTTAGGTTGGTTGGCATAATATACAATAACTTTGATTGTTGCAGCTATAATATTGTTACAAAGCACTTCAATAGACGTAGGTGCGGTGTTGCCACATCTCCAGAATTTCCCCAACATCTGGGAATTTTTGCACAATCTGGCAACACCGCCTCCCCACCCCCTGGGGGTGCCTGGGGTGACCCCCCTCAGGCGAAGTCTCAACCCTCTAGGACCAGAAATAACGAAGTTACCAACTTGTGCCCCGTCGGAACGGATAACTGAGGTCTGCACATTCTGAACACCCTGTATATACACCCTGTATACGCAGAGAACCCTTACACCCTGTATACGCAGAGAGATCTTATAGTTCGAGAAACACCTCTTGTGTAACATAGGAGTGGTGACCACATTTGGATCATCCTGTATACACATCCCCCTGTATACACACGGGACCGATCTGTATTCACAGAACCTTCTAGTAAAAGAAGGTCCTGGAACGTTCTGGAATGGAACGCTCTAGAAAGGAGGGGAAGGTACGGCGAGTATATAAAAGCGAAAGCAAGCCAGCCCGAGTTAGTTCAGTTCAGTAAGAGAATGTGGTAGTGACTTGAAGAAGCAGTGTAAAGTGTTAAGAGAGTAGTGACTGTAGTACCAGATTAGTGACTTTTGTTGAGAGTAGTAATTGTAAGGCCAGTAAATGAAGTGTTTTGTGAGAGAGACATTCTAGAAATTTTATTGTATCCATATTTAGAGTGTAAATAAAGTTGTTTTGTTAAAATTAAAAGTCTCACTTATCCAGAACCCGGAGAAAACGCAACAATTTGGTGTCAGAAGTGGGATAAGTGAGTGAAGAAGTGGACAACTAAGCTAGCTGTAAATGGTAAACACCAGATCGACTGACTACGACGAGATGGCTGAAATCAAAGAGTTGATGGACTTACTGAAAAAACAACGCGAAGAAGATAAAGAAGAACTCAAGAAGCAACGAGAAGAAGACGAACAACGGCGACAAGAAGATGAAAGAAGACGGCGCGAAGAAGAAGAGAGAAGACGACAAGAGGAAGAACAGAGGCGCCTTGAAGATAAAGAAGAACTCAAGAAGCAACGTGAAGAAGACGAACAACGGCGACAAGAAGATGAAAGAAGGCGACGCGAAGAAGAAGAGAGAAGACGACAAGAGGAGGAACAGAGGCGTCTTGAAGACAAAGAAGACATCCGAAGTATGTTCCATGATATGAGAGTCGATGTAAAAGAAGAAATTGAACAGATTAACGAACAAATAGAAAATGTGGACAGGAAAGTAGATAATGTAACAGAGGATTTGAATAAACGATGGGAAGAAGTTGAAGGATTGAAAGAACAAATGAAGATGATTATGAAAGGCACAGAAATGAGACATAGAGAACTGACAGAACAGGTGATGGGCCAGACTGATAGAACTCAACCAAGAGGAGTTACTGGAATGTCCCCAGTTCAAAATCGGCCGGAAGAAGATATGCCAATCGTGCAGCAGCGTCATGGAACCTTGAAGCCGCCGACTTTTGACGGAGAAACATCGTGGCCCATGTACAGGAGGCAGTTTGAGGCGGCAGCTCTCAGCAATGGGTGGAGCGAACAACAGGCAGCAACTGCTCTAATTCTCTCGCTTCGAGGTAAAGCCCTAGAAATCCTCCAGAACATCTCGGAGTCGAAACAGCAAAACTACTTAACAGTGATACAGGCCCTAGATTTGAGATATGGTAACAAGTACATGAGCCAGGTCTACCAGATACAACTAAAGTCAAGGGTCCAGAAGCCAAATGAGACGCTGCAAGAATTTAGTGCCGAAGTGGAGAAACTTGTGCGACTGGCATATCCCCAAGCCCCAGAAGAATTTGTCAACCAGATCACCGTCCAGACCTTCATCGATGGGGTACTTGACAACGAGATGCAACAATCTTTGAGGCTCGGAAGGTTTAAAACACTTACAGACTGCGTCATTTATGGTTTGGAATTTGAAGCAGCCAAGAATGCATCTCAACCTCGCCGAAACAGGCTGCGCGAAGTGAAGGAGATAGAGGACCATGCAGACAGGACAGATGAACTAAGGCGAGAAATCAAGTTGATGAAGGAAGCCATAAGCAAGCTCACTGCAACGGTTGGAGCACGTAGGACGAAAGCAGATTGGTCAGACATAGAATGCTACAAGTGTGGTAGGAAAGGACACATAAGTAGGCAGTGCTTACAAACCCAACAGGTGGCTCGCAGAAGACAAGAATATACCAACAGGGAGCGCCATCAGGGAAAACGACCTGACGCCAGTGTAGGTGGGCGACACGTGGCATGCGAGACCCAAGGCCTCAAGGTCAGGGTCTCCACTATCCGACGCTACCGCGAGAGCCTCGTTATACCTGGCAGCATAGACGGAAGACAATGCAGTTTCACCATCGATACTGGTGCTACTAGATCCGTTGTACGTCCAGACATGTTGCCAAACAGGTCGGCACTCACGACCAACAAACAGCCTGTGTTGGAGACGGCAAAAGGAGATAGGATACCTGTGCATGGAGAGGCCACTGTTTTCATTAGGCTGGGCAGTACTGAGCTACAGGTAAGGGCTGTCGTCGCAGAAATCTTCGACGAATTTATTCTGGGCCTGGATTTAATGGAAGATTTCGATGTCCTGTCAGTAGACTTCCAGAATAAGATCTTGAAAATCGGTAACGAAGAGTTGTATTTATCTCCAACAGCAGGCGAAGCTAATCCCAGGGTGAGACTTATTGTCGACTAGGATACACGGATTCCTGGTAACAGTGAGAAGATTGTCAGAGCCAGACTAGAGAAGAAACTTGATGGTATGTCTGCTCTCATAGCGGAGCCCCTAAAAGATAGACATGATGGTGCCCTCGTCGCACGATGCTTAGTAGACCCGAAGAGGACAATACCCATAAGAGTGGCTAACGTGCAAACTAACAGGGTCACATTGAAGAAAGGTGAGGTTATCGCCACTTGCGAGCCCATTGACCGAGTGACGTTGTCAAGAAAGGTGACACCCACGGCATTAGACAGAAGACTGCCAGTAGAAATGGTAGAGCGGTTCAAGAATTCTTGGGGCCAATTGAACGACATGGAGATGGAAATGGCCCTGAAGTTCGTATTGGAGGAGGCCGATATTTTCGCTCAAGATAAAATCACAGGTCGTACGAGTCTAGTGCAACACAGAATTAATACTGGCGACGCAAGACCAATTAGACAGCCGCCGAGAAGACTGCCTTTTGCCAAGCAATCAGAAATCAAGGCGATGGTTAACGAAATGCTGGAAGATGGTGTGATTGAGGAGTCTAATAGTCCTTGGTCGTCCCCAGTAGTTTTGGTCACCAAGAAAGACGGCACTATGAGATTTTGCGTGGACTATAGGAAGCTGAATGATGTCACCAAGAAAGACAGTTATCCCCTGCCCCGGATCGACGACACTTTGAACACTTTGGCCGGATCAAAGTGGTTCTCTACATTAGACCTGAAAAGTGGCTACTGGCAAGTAGAACTCCATAAAGACGATAAGGAGAAGACTGCTTTTTCAACCGGGAATGGGTTATACCAATTCAAGGTCATGCCATTCGGCTTATGTAATGCTCCTGCCACCTTCGAGCGACTAATGGAGTTAGTGCTGAGAGGACTTACATGGGAAACATGCCTGGTGTATCTCGACGATGTCATGGTGATTGGAAGGACTTTCGATGAACACCTGTCGAATCTGAAGCAGGTTTTCTCCAGGCTGAGAGGTGCCAATCTGCAACTCAATCCCAAGAAATGCGTCCTCTTCCAGAAGAAAGTGAGTTTCCTGGGACATGTCGTTTCTGAGAAAGGGATAGTAACTGATCCAGAGAAAATAAAGGCAGTAAGAGACTGGCCTGTGCCGAAGAACAAACATGAGGTCAGAAGTTTTCTGGGACTTTGCAGCTACTACCGACGCTTTGTGAAGTACTTCAGCAGCATTGCGAAACCTCTGCATAGCCTGACTGAAAATAAGGTTGAGTTCATCTGGTCACCAGATTGCCAAGAGTCTTTTAGAGAACTCAAACATCGTCTTCTCACTGCTCCTATACTGGCTTATCCTCGGGACGAAGGACTGTTCATACTGGACACCGATGCTTCCCAGTATGGCATTGGCGCAGTACTCTCACAGCTCCAAGCCGGAGAAGAAGTTGTGATAGGCTACTTCAGCAAAACGTTCGGAAAAGCAGAAAGAAATTACTGTGTAACCCGGAAAGAACTGCTGGCAGTTGTAAGATCCATCGAACATTTCCACAGCTTCCTGTACGGAAGAACATTCCGCGTGAGGTCAGATCACTCTGCTCTGCAATGGCTTCTGAACTTTAGAAATCCCGAAGGACAGATAGCACGATGGATAGAGAAACTGCAGAGCTACGACTTCCGGATTGAACATCGAAGAGGAAGAAGTCACGCCAATGCAGACAGCCTGTCAAGAAGACCATGTTCAGTGCATGAATGTAAATTTTGCGAGCGACAAGAGAACAAAGAGATCGACAAAGTAACTCATCAGATCAAACAACTGGTGGCAGGACAGGAGAATAACACCGATCTAGACGTAAATCTTGAATACATCAGAGACGCACAGAAGACAGATCCAGACTTGAAAAATATTAGAGAATGGCTACAAAAGGGGAAAAGACCTGAGTGGCACGATGTGTCCCGGTTTGGGGCGGAGGTTAAAGGCTACTGGCTACAATGGGACTCATTGTGTCTAAAGAATGACATGATCACTCGAAAATGGGAAACTGCCGATGGTAGAGACTGTATATACCAGACCGTTGTGCCAAGTGAGTGCATAAGCAGTGTTCTTCAAGAGTTACACAATAGTAGAAGTGGAGGCCACTTTGGGGTCAACAGGACTCTTGCCAGAGTGAGAGACCGCTTCTATTGGATAAACTGCCGAAGAAGCGTGGAAGAATGGTGCAAAAGGTGTGACCAATGTGCTTCAAAGAAAGGACCAAAGACCCGATCCAGAGGAAAAATGATGCAGTACATCTCAGGTACACCGTGGGAGAGAGTTGCCGTAGACATCGCAGGACCTTTTCCCATCACAGAGTCTGGGAACAGATACATAATGGTGGCGATGGACTACTTCTCGAAATGGCCTGAAGTTGCGCCGATCCCCAACCAAGAGGCAACGACCGTAGCAGAAGCCCTGATGGAAAATGTCATATCACGGCATGGCGTACCCTTGGAGATTCACACCGACCAGGGCCGGAATTTCGAATCAGAGGTCTGGAAGAGCCTAATGGACTTGCTAGGCATAAAGAAAACGAGAACAACGCCACTCCACCCTCAATCAGACGGCATGGTAGAACGGCATAACAGGACCATCAATCAGTATCTTGCTATGTTTGTCGACGAGAATCAGAGAACCTGGGACAAGTTGATACCTCTGTTCCTCCTAGCTTACAGAAGCTCTCAGCATGAATCTACCGGCTACACTCCATCCATGATGTTGACCGGCAGAGAGATGCGGTTACCAATCGACATGACGAGACCACCACCGAACGAGGACATAGCGGACCTAGCTACGTTACCTGAGTATGTCGCCAACCTAGAAGGAAAACTGCGCACTATACACAGATGTGTCAGAGATAGGCTCCTCTTAAGCAGTGACCGGATGAAGATGCGCTTGGATCGCAGAGCAACACCCCATACATTCAAGGAAGGTGATGCAGTGTGGCTGTACCAACCAACAAGGAGAAAGGGCCTCAGTCCCAAACTTCAGAAACCATGGGAAGGGCCATACTTGGTGACTAAGAAAATTAACGACCTAGTCTACAGAATCCAGCTGTCTCCAAGAACTAAACCCAAAGTTGTTCACATAGAGAGGTTGAGTCCCTATCGGGGCAACGAACCCCCAAGTTGGCGGCCGGTAAATACTGTTCGGGACGAACAGTCTTAAGGAGGGGGGCAGTGTTACAAAGCACTTCAATAGACGTAGGTGCGGTGTTGCCACATCTCCAGAATTTCCCCAACATATGGAAATTTTTGCACAATCTGACAACACCGCCTCCCCACCCCCTGGGGGTGCCTGGGGTGACCCCCCTCAGGCGAAGTCTCAACCCTCTAGGACCAGAAATAACGAAGTTACCAACTTGTGCCCCGTCGGAACGGATAACTGAGGTCTGCACATTCTGAACACCCTGTATATACACCCTGTATACGCAGAGAACCCTTACACCCTGTATACGCAGAGAGATCTTATAGTTCGAGAAACACCTCTTGTGTAACATAGGAGTGGTGACCACATTTGGATCATCCTGTATACACATCCCCCTGTATACACACGGGACCGATCTGTATCCACAGAACCTTCTAGTAAAAGAAGGTCCTGGAACGTTCTGGAATGGAACGCTCTAGAAAGGAGGGGAAGGTACGGCGAGTATATAAAAGCGAAAGCAAGCCAGCCCGAGTTAGTTCAGTTCAGTAAGAGAATGTGGTAGTGACTTGAAGAAGCAGTGTAAAGTGTTAAGAGACTAGTGACTGTAGTACCAGATTAGTGACTTTTGTTGAGAGTAGTAATTGTAAGGCCAGTAAATGAAGTGTTTTGTGAGAGAGACATTCTAGAAATTTTATTGTATCCATATTTAGAGTGTAAATAAAGTTGTTTTGTTAAAATTAAAAGTCTCACTTATCCAGAACCCGGAGAAAACGCAACAATATAATATTGCAGGGTCAAATATTTAGAAAAGTTATTTTATACCGTTTTCTGCACTACTTTCATAAAAACAAAAATCGTTTTACTTAATTTTTTTAAAATTTATAAGTAATTTGACTCTTATTCGATTTAGGGGTCATTTAAACATTGTCTGTACACGATGACGCAAAATTCGGAGAAATTGATTACTCTCATTTATATTTAAAATCTTATTTTTATGTAAACGTTTTTCATTTAATGTATAAATCCATTACAAAGGAACGAAAAATAAACTCATTACTGAAAATTCACCTCCCAAATATTTTTTTACAATATTCCCTGGCATGATTTTCATTCATGAACCACCCACTGTGATAAATTAAATGAGTAAATGGATAAAACAGAGGTGTTCTATTTTTGTGGAAATAAAACCATTTTCGTTTCTAACCTAACTGTATCAATAAACACTGCCTATCACGTTATTTCTCCATCATCATTTCAGTGCGGTTTGTTTGGATAGAGAAAATGCTGCGGAAAATTATATAATGGCATAATCCCGAATAGTCGTGTGGTTGCATGCAGAGTTGGAACTTCGTATTATGCAACTGCTGGTAGAAAGTACAGAATTCATCTAGTGACTGAAATAAGGTTTAAAAATAACAGTGCGAGAAATCGTCAAAATTACAATGTGAGGATTTCTAACCAGATTTTTTTTGTAATTTCAGTATACTTACATTAATCCCATAGAGAACTCTGAATTATGCACTTATTTTTAAAAAGGTTTAGATTTAAAATTATCTACAGGTTTTCACGAAGATGAGACCACAGTAGACACCATCTTGTTTGGAGTCTGACTCTAAATATACTGATTTCAAAAAAAAAAACCGAACACCCAGTGAGAGTTGATCAATTTTAATCAAATTTATACATAATGTGTGTTTAATCAAACTTAAAAAATTATGATATTTTTAAACTAAAGTGCTAATAAATAACAAAGCTAGTTACTAATGAGTGGGTCCGCGATGTTTCTTATCCATTTGATAACTCTTCGAGGCATGCTTGAAATTAAATGATTTATGGTATTCTGAAGAATGTCATACCAGGTTTCTTGAATTATGTGGCGAAGGTCAACAAGGTTATTTGGTGGTTGGGGTAAATTATCCAATCCAGGCTCGATTGGTGACAAGTCTGCGGAGCGAGAAGGCGATGAAAGCAGGGTCACGTTATTTTCTTGTAAGAACCGTACATTGTCTTGTTGAAAAAGTGGTCGAATTGACTCTCGCAGGCTGCAGTACGTTGCGTATGTAATCATTTGCATTCAAATTTCTGTCAATAAAACCTGGAGGTGACCTGCTACCATATGTTATTGCACCCCCGTACCATCACCCCCCATGCAAAGGCCGTATGCGTTCAACAACAAATTCATTAGACAGTGGAAAAGCCTGAAAAAACTTTCATGGAATGCTAGTAGCATTCGCAATAAGTTATATGAACTGGAATACCTTAAAAAACAGCTGAGACTAGATCTCATTTGCATACAAGAAACACTCCTTAACACGCACAAACCTCCACACCTAGGCGGCTACCTACACATTAACAGCAGCAGCAGAGTCCTCCTCATATATTACAAACAGCATCTACCTGCAACCCCATACAACACCACAACAAACTCCTCATCAGAAACAATATCAATCAACATCCATAACACACATAATGAATTACTATAACAAACACACCCGCCCGCCAAACATGGACACAGACGAATTACATCAGCTACTTCACTCACAAAACAAATCTCTGATAATCGGTGACTTTAATGCTAAGCACACCGACTGGAACTGCAACACAAATGACACAAACGGCAGAAAACTCAGCAGATTCTCCTCCCACAGCCCTTTTATACTATCCCATCCAGAAAACTCATTCACACACTACCCCCATAATGGCAATAATCCTTCCACAATTGACTTTTTGCATTAGCAAAAACACCAATATAATCAACATAGAAATATTAAATAAGCTAGACTCAGGCGATATGCCCATCCTAGTTGAAATAGCAACATAAAACCATATACCCACTCACACAAATATAGCAAAATATAAAACAAATTGGATACGCTTTACCACCTATATAAAAGAAAATATATCACTAAACACAAACATCTCAGTAAGGTTACTATATAGGCTATATATATATATATATATATATATATATATATATATATATATATATATATATATATATATATATATATATATATATATATATATATATATATATAGTAAATTTCATTAAAACAGCTTTGTTATTTTCGGAGAAAAAAAATTTTTTTTTGAAAGAAAACTCAAATTTTCCCGGAAAACCCCGTCCGATTTTCCTGGCTAACGAACTCATCCAAGCCATTAATAAAAGAAAGGCACTTGCCGTGTTGCATTGAAATAGGTGAATTATTTTTTGAGTTCAGACGGATACACAATTGGGTGTGCCTCAGGGCTCAATTTTGGGGCCATTATTTTATCTGATCTATGTCAATGATCTTCTTCTTTACATTCATCACATTTTAGGCATAACAGTTGTGTGTTATGCAGATGACACAAATATTCTTGTCAGGGCAGATAGTTTCCATGAACTGACCCAGAAATGTAGCTTGGTGTACGAAAGGGTGAATGTATGGGCTGGCAAGAATAAATTAGTCTTAAATCACGAAAAAACTGAAAATTTGCTTTCGATCAGGTGGTATGAGATGTGTTGATGATATGGTTTACGGTTTTTCCAGTCATGTTAAGATGTTGGGAGTATTTATTGACAGTCATATGCGCTGGCTACCTGATGTCGATTTTCTGTGCACTAGATTGAGGCGTTGTGTATATGCAGTGAAATGTTTAAAGAATGTCTGCGGTGAAAGCACCCTGTTGAGTGTATACCACGCCTGCTTCGACTCACTTATGCGCTATGGAATCATTTTTTGGGGTGCTGTGTCTGACTCTAATCGTGTCTTTTTAATACAGAAATTGATTGTTAGAATGGTGGTTGGTGCGGAGTTTCGTGAATCATGTAAACCTTTGTTTAAGAAGTATTACATTCTCACCTTTTACGACGCTTACATATATGAAATTTGTTGCTTTGTTCATAAGAATTATCATTACTTCACAGGAAATCAAATTTATCATGGTTATGCTACCAGAAATAGAAACATTTTGAGGCCTAGTGCACATTGTACTGCCCTATACCAGAAGAATGTTTATTATAATGGATGTAAATTTTATAACCAACTGCCATCTGCTGTGAAAGCCTCTAATACTTTTTATACTTTTAAGCACACCCTAAAAAAAATTTCTGTTGGAAAAGACCTGTTACTCTCTCGAGGACTTCTTTGTTTAGATTAAGTGATGTGCTTCATGTTTGTACCGTGTTATATTTTAAATTTTAATTTTAGTTTTACTGATGTATCGCTTATACTGACATTATCACGAACAGATTTTATGCTGTGTCTGTGAAATAAATATCTATTTATCTATCTATCTATCTATCTACACACACACACGCACACACACACACACACACACACACACATATATATATATATATATATATATATATATATATATATATATATATATATATATATATATATATATATATATATATATCCAACCGCTAACTCAAAAAGTACTTGACTGATTTCGATCAAATTTGGGAATTACCTTGATTTTGTTAATGGCTTGGATGAGTTCGTAGATGGGCACCGTGCGTCTAATTTTTCTTAGAAAAAAAAGTTAGGAAAATTTTGAAAACGCAATATTTTTTGAAATATTGAAGTGTTTCGAATGAAAATTTGCACATATGTAGGAGACGTTACAATATAACAGCTAACCAAATTTCAAATAAAATGGCGTACGAGGACAGGAGTTATTAAAAAATCAAAATAATAAATAAATGAACAGTCTAAGATATCAGTTCAAATTTCATACAGCATTTCCCAGGTTCAATGTTGATACGGATGGTTAGACTGTTAATGCGTATTTTGAAGAGATAATTCAAATAGAGCCACAGTCGTCTGACAATTAAATATAAAGGAGCCGGGTTGTCAGATTTAATAAAATTTCATTTAAATTTTAAAATGTAAAACATAGGGTAATAACACGTATTTGTACTTATTAATGACAAATAAAAGTTCGTGAAAAAAATAATCCATCTAATAACTGTGGGTTAATATTAATAAATGTTGAGTTACCAATAATTTCTTATTTGATTTATCATAAATTCTAATTTACTCAATCTGACACCCCTGCATGGTAGGGCAACTGTCACCGCTAAACGAGAGTCGCCGACTGCCGACGCTGAAACGTCAGACACTCGACGTGTTATTTACGTTTATTAAAATTGAAATGTTTTGTTATAGGTATTACAAAATATACCAAATAGAAGTTTCACTTCAATGAAATGGTTTAAAACTATAAGCTCAGTACTAATTTCCGATGATTCAGCGCCAATAGCATTATAATCCAGAAATAAATTTCTTCAATATCAATCTAGCCTCAAAACATTCGAAGATTCGTTAGTATTGTTTAGGTTATATTTTGCAAGGCATCCTTACATGGAGTAGTAGCCACTAGCCACGTTTGTTGTTATAAAGCTCTTTATATTATATCTCTACATATTATGTTAGAGTTGTTATTCAAAAGCGTTCTTTTGATTTGGTCCTAAAGTTTCTGACACAATAATTGTTGATCAAATGTAAGTAGCACATGCTTATCGTTATTTGTGTTCTTCAATATTTGTAATAACCTGGCAAGTGAAACAAATGCTAACTTATACTTATCGGTTCCAGTATCACAAAAAAAAACTCTAGACGCAGCAAGTACGTTATGGTAGTGAATTTTCATAAGAATTGTACACTATTAATAAGATATATTATTAAAACTAATCATTTTAATGTAAATGGACCTTGGGGATCGGTTTTAGAGTCCCAGTTAGCGATTATTTGAAAAAAATTATATTTTATATGGAGCTACTAAATTAAAATTTGGTCTTGGATATAATATGTAAGTACTGCAACGCCTTTAAAAAATTGTGTTACAAATTTCATTAAAGTTACAAACGTTTTTCAGGAAAAATAAATGATTTATAAAGGGAATGTACCTGTCGAATTATAAAAAACTCTAGACGCAGCAAGTACATTAGGGTAGTGAATTTTCATAAGAATTGTACACTATTAGTAAGATATATTATTAAAACTAATTCTTTAAATTTAAATGGACCTTGGAGATCGGTTTTAAAGTCCCAGTTAGCGATTATTGGAAAAAATTTATATGTTATATGGAGCTACTAATTTAAAATTTGGTCTTAGATATAATATGTAAATACTGCAAGTGCAACAAAAAAGGTTTTTTAACACAAAACGAAGCCCAATATGTTATTTTTCTTTAATTTATTGCCCACGTGGGTTTGCATAGGTGTTACTAAGGTTCGAGATTGAAGATTCTGGCTTAATGGGAAATTTATTGAGCTTTTTGATTTGAAATATTTTTACGAAAATTTTCGACCATAACATTAAAAAAAATTTTGTTGTTGTTTATTGTTTGCAAAAACTGGATAAGTCGGCTAAAACAAAACCATCCAAGCAATTAATATGGAAAAATACCTGTCATATTTATAATTCGACAGGTATATTCCCTCTGTAAATAATTATTTTTTTCTGAAAAACGTTTGTAACTTTAATGAAATTTGTAACACAATTTTTTAAGACACTTGCAGTATTTACAGATTTTTATAATTCGACAGGTACATTCCCTTTGTAAATCATTTATTTTTTCTGAAAAACGTTTGTAACTTTAATGAAATTTTTTAAAGGCACTTGCAGCACTTACATATTATACCTATCTAAGACCAAATTTTAATTTAGCAGCTCCATATAAAATATAAATTTTTTCAAATAATCGCTAACTGGGACTCTAATACCGATCGCCAAGGTCCATTTAAATTTAAAGAATTAGTTTTAATAATATACCTTACTAATAGTGTACAATTCTTATGAAAATTCACTACCATAACGTACTTGCTGCGTATATAGTTTTTATGGTTTCTATACAAGCATCTAACCACAGATAAACGCACAGAAACACGCATTTTATGTATAAAGACTTGAAATACGAGTAGTAAGGCGTTGTACTATTATAAGTTGCTAGAGGCGCTGAATTCTTTGTGACGCAAAATTCCACAAAGCGTTCCTCATTGTTATTGGTCGTACTTCAATGTTGCACATAAGGTAAACTTATCGTTTTGATATTGGATAGCGCCACTGAATAGATGTATAGAGGTAATATCAAACATAAACATCACACACGTCTATAAACATACGTTTTCAACAAGCGTATTGTGTTTGTAATGCAAATGGCATGGCAAAACCAATTTAGAAACGCCCTATCTATAGGTAGATAGTCCCTAGTTGTACCATCTGCAATCCTCTTTAAATGGAAAATACAAAACAGGATTTCCTCTAATTGGGTTTTGCATTCTCTTTATACTCAAAGATAAAAGTCATCTCATCCAGTTATTTAGCTCCTCTCTGCAGCATTTTTTCGTTGTTTTCTTTTTAAATGCGTCAACGTCCCAGAATTAGGAAACAGAAATCTGATAGCAGGATGTAACTCAACTAGCCCCAAAGTGACGAAACCTGAAAAGAGCAGTTATTATGTAATCACCACAAATTCTACGATTCGGTGGTAAAAATATTAATATTACACATTAACAGTGACAACTACGCAATATTGCCACTTACAACTACTCAAGAGTGACGCAACTTATTAGCTGCTTTCAAGGTATTAGGAACCACGTCGTTACCCATAGGACCACTCAAATGGAATTTGAAGGTAGGAAACGACAGTAGCTGAAATGTTACATAAATATTGCAGCCACTTTTAAGTAACATTCATAGTTTCCGCGACGTTGCCGGCTTATTCATATTTGACCTAATAGTTGTGGAATTTCTTGGTGATATATTCTGGCGCCAGTAACATTTCCGCTACCTGAAGAAGTAAATGTTACTATTTGTTTTTACTATAAAGTAGTAGTAATCTTTCAAACTGACTATAAAGTATCTTTAGTCTACAGTCCCACTGATTTATAAAGGATGATTATTCCATCACAACAGCATGTGATGCTGTGAAAATATAGTAGAGTGCGTAATGTGTGTAATCCAATAGTAGTATCATACGTCAATAAAAACAAGTCACTTGACCAACAAACAAAATTTTACAGACAATCTACATTTTACAGGAAGGTGAGAAGTGAAACTGGCAAAAACAACTGATGAATGATGAAATTACTACAAATGCAGACGGTTTTTTACAACCGGAACGTCAAAAATGTTTTAGTTACTGTAATGGGGATGACTGCATCATGATGAAATACATACAAGCAAATATAGGACCTCCTCCTTTATTGAAGTCGGTAAAAATGACTTTAATAGGGAGGATCAAGAACAAGACATTTTCATTGCTCAGATATCATTATTGCAACAACTTAGTGTTGTCATAAAATAAGACACAGCGGGTTTACATATCTATTGCAGATATTAAAATCAAATGGCACGAATTTATGAACCGAGAGTAGAACTTGAATAAAAACTTCAATAACTCCAAGTTGATGTCGTAAGAATGGGAAATGGAGGGTTTGGGTTAAACATTCTTTGAACGCAGCATATTCTGGGCTTGGTAAATCTACAACACTACCTGTGGTTTTAGAGTGGATTGTACAAAGCATAAAAGAACACGCATATAAACAAAAACAACCATAACCTAAAACTTTGTGAGTGTGGTACCCTAGCATTCACAATAAATGCACAATGTTTTGTAATCACAAATAGTTTTATTAATGTATAAATATATCTTCGTTACACAGTAAATTATTTTACATGTAAACTAGACTGCGCCACATTCAACAACGATCAATTCCCACCGTTTCTGATCCGTCATAAGTCCACGTTCCCCGTTCGTGAATCATCATGCCCCACAACCGCTCGCCACAATCCCTCCCTTTTCTTCGGCTTCAATGGTGGCATCCTTGTAGGTGTGATGCCGTCCTCGTGCTCGATAAAGGAGCGGTCGGCTAGTGTGGAATGGTTGGCGGCAGCGTGATCAGTTGAAGAGCTGGTTGGGATAAAAGCTAAATGTTTAGAATATTCTAGTGATTCTCCATGTACTCTTTTTTACATGTGTAGTGTGGCGATTAAATGTTTTCCCATTTTTCTTTAGCGTAACTTTATTACCTTTTCTTTCTATCACTTCATACCATTCGTCGCGAAATCTACCCTCTAGTTTATTTGCAATTGCCATGTTCTGTACTACTACTTTATCCCCTGGCTGTATATCGCACTCTTTTGATCTTCTAAACTTATCTTCTCTATTACTTCCTTTTTGCTTCATAATCATATCATTGTCTTTGGCTTCTTGGTCGCCCTCGCTGGTTACAAGATCGAATGTAGAAGGAATTTTGTCACGAATATTTCTACCAAATAGTAGTTGTGACGGAGACTTTCCTGTTGTTCCGTGTGGTGTGACATTCTACATCAAAATGAAGCTTCTTATTTCGGTTCGGTAGTCTCTTTTATTAGCATGCGCGATTTGAAGTCTTTTTAGTATGGACTTACGTGCACTTTCGAACTCGGCATTAGCTTGGCGAGAAAATGGTGGAGTTCGCATTAACTCAATGCTGTGATTGTTACAAAAATCTACAAATTCTCTGATGACAAATTGTCTCCTGTTATCTGCTCTGATGCGCCTTGGGAAACCCAGCCTTGAAAAGATGGTTATGGATGATGTTGTCGATTTTAGAAATTTGATCTCGTGGTATCTGGAATGATAACCGATTATAACCAGAACCAAATCCTTTAGGTAGAGGCCCAATTAGTTCTATGGCAGGACCATGCTAAGGTTCTTTCGGAAACTTGTCGCGTGACATCGTAGGTGGTGCTGTGATAACAAGAGACAGTCTCGACATTTTTTTACGAATTGTTCCGTATGTCGATCTATCAATGGCCACCAAACCTTCGCACGCCTTTTCCTGACTGTTTCTCCAAGGTACCCTCAGGCGCTAGTTCCAAGACTTGGTTTATTAACGATTGGGGAATCACGAGAACTCCCAACAAGACTGAATCCATAGGTGATAGCTCTGATTTGAACGGAGAGTATATGTTTTTATCTGCAGTGGGGCAAGAGTTGTTATTAAGTGTGTTTATTGTTTCTGTTATTTCTTTATCTATTCTGCTTTCTGCAATGTGTGATATCTTCAATACTTTTGGGTGTACTTCTTTCTACCATTGAGAATATGTGTCTTTTGGTTCCTGCATGAAATGACTTCTCGTTTTCTAACTTGCAGAGCCTTGAAACTGAATCTGCAATATTAAGTTTGCCCGGTTGATACTTAACTTTAAATTTAAAGGCTTGTAATCTAAGTAGCCCTCCCTCTATGTAAGCCGGCGGTTTTGATGTTGGACTAAATATAGTTTCAAGCGGTTTGTGGTCCGTTACGAGTTCTAATTCTAGTCCTGCCAAGTATAAATGAAATCGTTCTACTCCCTATAACAAGGCTAAACTTTCTTTTTCTGTCTGTGAGTAACGTTAGTTTGGGGTTATCTTGCTTGTGCGGGTGCAGCAGGCTCCTAGAGCTACAGGACTAGCATCCGCAATAAGCCGGGTACGTCGCTGGGGGTCAAAATATGCTAATGTTGGGAGCTTGGCTAGCTAATCCTTAAGCCTATTGAAGTGCTGTCGGTGAGTGCTCGTCTATACGATTTTTCATTAATTTTCGTTAATTATTCCTAAATCGGGAATGCATTTTTCGAGGTATGTCACCAAGCCCACAGAACTACGGACTTCTTTATTTTCCAATGGACGAGCCTCGGTGGTTCAGCGGTAAAAACGTGTACCTCTGACCGAAGGGTACTGGGTTCGTTTCTCAGGGTTTCCATTTTACTTTTTTAGTACATACGGTAAAATTAACATGAACCGCGCTTGCGGCATTGTATTTGAGCATGTTTAATGTCTGCACGTTCCGCCCTTCGGAGGGGCATAAAGCCGTCGGTCCCGTGTCCATGCGATATTGGGTATGTTAAAGATCCTTACTGTCTTTATAGAAAGGCAGGGGTTCGGCAAAATATTCAGGATAGTGAGATGAAGCAGCTCGCCGGCGTCGGTGATTGGCTGCAGTCGCGGAATTAGACCGACGTTAAAGAAACAGACACACACACACACACAGTCTTCCCTCGATGAATATATGAAAGTTTTTCTAGCAAAATACTGGTAGGTACATAATAATAAAGTGATACTTATAAATGTGATTTTTTGATAAAACTCTAATTCATTGAAAAACCATAAATTTTACACATAGATCAAACCTATAATAATAAGAAAATTGCAGAATTACACTGCGTACAGACCGAAATAATTATAAAATGCGCATACCTAGTAACCATTTTATATATACATTTTATTAAACAACAATTTTATTTACAATTATTGCAAAACAGACAAGCCGTAAAGTTCAAAGAGAAAACCGTATCACAGTGGCCATCATAAGAGTACTTAAAAAAATTCGGGATGCAGCAAGTGCGTTATGGTAGCGAATTTTTATTAAATGTTTCAAATTTGAAAAACGCAATTTGCTATAAAGCAAAAAAGTTGAGTTTTGGTGTGTAGTACGGTCTTTACCAGGGCATTATGTCCACCAAATCCCATCAAAATAACTTTGTTATTTTTTGAGATATAATTGTTTCTTTAAAAAAAATCAACTTTTTTTTAGAAAAACTGGTTCGATCTGGGTGTCTAACGAACTCGTCGCGGTCTCAACAAAATGAAGATATGTGCTAAGTTTGGTTCAAATCAGTTTAGTATTTTTTGAGTTATTGCTCAGGTACATACATACACACACACACACAATATATATATATATATATATATATATATATATATATATATATATATATATATATATATATATATATATATATATATATATATATATATATATATATATATATAAATTCAAACGGACCGTGGTTTCGAGTTCTAACTGCAATGCAATGCAAAACATTATCTTCGTCTTACCATCGATACCTTTCTATTAGCATTTTTTAATATATATATATATATATATATATATATATATATATATATATATATATATATATATATATATATATATATATATATATATATATATATATATATAATTTGGATTTGCAGGAATTCAGCAAGTTCTCGTGTAAATATATTTATTTCATTTTAGTGTTTCCGTAGGAATCATATTTTATAAGATTTTTGTGAAATGCTCGTAATTAATAACAAATTCTTAATAAGTTATTGTATAAGGGATTTTTCGAATGTTGATAAAAAATATAATTTTCGTTTAACATTACGTAAATCAATTTTGTAATTTAAATGGCGACTTTTCGTGAAAGAAATTGTTTGCATATTTTCATACAAAACTTTTTGTTTAGAATTTTTGTCGAAAAGCTGTTTGCGAATAATTATATCTTCGCAGGTGTGTAGTAAATAGCTTGAACAAGTTCCGTGGTAGAAAAGGCGGACTAGTTTTTTCTGGAATATTTTAAGTGTATTTTCGGCAAATTTTTGTAGTTTTTTTAACAAGAAAATTATTGTGATGAAATCTGGTACACTGTTTCTTATCCCAAATTTGATGCCTTTCATTAAAAAATACATTTTTGCTATTAAAAAACATTTTTATGAAAATTCTATACTATAACATACTTCCTGCGTCTAAACTTTTTAGCGATTTTTTTAAAACCCTTAAACGCT
This sequence comes from Tillus elongatus, assembly GCA_964006375.1. Lineage (NCBI taxonomy): Eukaryota > Metazoa > Arthropoda > Insecta > Coleoptera > Cleridae > Tillus > Tillus elongatus. The sequence continues at coordinate 71,242,925 of OZ023264.1, forward strand.
GCCTACCCCGCACAGCACCCATATTCACTCCCAGTCCCATAACTTCCTTGGGGGGTGTGAACAAGAAATTTTTCTTGTGGTTTGTGCATCTAGGTGGGGTCCTAATAATGTTTCTGAAAACAATTTGTTGAAAAGCCTTCGGGAGCTAATCTGCAAATTTACCGAATTGTCATTAAATCCTTCAAATTTCAATAACCCAATTTGCTATTAACGTAAGCTTTGTTGGTTAGAAAACCAACATTTAAGTTTATTTTCGGATTTTTTGTATATTTTCAAACCATAAGCAATTTTGATAAAATATAGTACATTGTTTCTACTACATAGGCTATACCGGTAATCAGATTGATGCCTGCTCGCATTTGCTATTAAAAATATTTTTATGGAAATGCACTTCCATAACACATTTGCTGCATCTATGCCCAGTTTCATAAAGCCCGATTAAATATTTAACGGCCGGTTAGTTAATCAAGGATTAAGACGACCATTCACAGGTTGTGATACGGGTTTTTGCCATGACAACTAAATATTTTCAAGCTGTGATTGGTTGTTTTAAGCCTTGATTAACTAACCGACCGTTAAATATTTAATCAAGCTTTGTGAAACCGGGCATAAGACTTTTGAAAAATGTTTATATATTTTCAAACAATAAATTTATTTCGATGAAATATGGTACATTGTTTCTACTATATATGCAACCAAGTTTGATGCCTGCTTTCATCAAAGAAAGACATTTTCTATTAAAAATATTTTAAAGAAAATTCGCTACCATAACGCACTTGCTGCGTCCAGAGATTTTATGAATATAAACAGATGAAACCAGTAGGTATATACCTAGATGTTAACATCATAATAGTTTTAGTTCAGATATCTGGCGACAAGGGTACCCACAGGCACGATCGTATATTAATCTGATAATTCGTTTTTGTAGCACCAACTAAAACTGATTCATCATTAAAGTAAGACACATTTAAACACATAAATACAAAATCCATAAAAACCAACATCAATAAATCTTAGCTTACCACTGTAATATTTGTCTCCAAATCTTCGCTAACCATTCTTCATCACAGTTCAATAACACTACAAAGTCTAATCACAACACAATTAAATAATTTTCACTTTATAACACCACACAAATATTAGTTAAAACACACACGAAACTAATGTCGTTTAACCCGTCATCCACTAAAGACACTGCGATTTCCAGTTAAATCAAAATTCTAATGTTGCCGACACTGACAACATTTAGTTAATTTTTCTACAGATATGTTCACTAGCGAAATATAGAGGTGAACGTTTACAATAAAACTGACGCGATAAGTTTTTATGTCATTTTTTATTTTACTGCCACAGGTTGCAATGATCAACGAACGTACCTACGTTTACAGCGAATTGAGGGTGCTTTGGAAATGACATTACCACGTTGCTTGTGAAGTTCTCGAAGTATGATACAAAGTGTTCCCGTGTTTTCATTATTTTTCGAATATTTTATATAAAACAGTGTGTAAAATTCGGTATAATTAGTCTTAATGGGTTTAGTATTGTATTTTGTAAAGTGTTTTTGCAGGAACTTTCTCATCGCGATAGAAAAAAGATCTGGGTTAAGGTAAGTGTTTAATCCGGCTCATGCGATATATTATGTACATTGTTGATTGTGTTTTTCCTGTTTGTTCTTGCATTTTGCTTCGTTTAATGTTCCAATAGCCTGTTACCCAATACTTGGTTGGTCATTTTACAGTAATAATTTATTGAAAAACTAGCTTCTTTGTAGTATACGCCGAATAGGCTTTGAAAATCTTAGTGACGACGAATCGATTCTCCATCTTTATTCTTTGCTTAAAACCTGGAGATTGACATTTGACAGATAGGTAAACAGAATGTTTAAATTAGTGAAGTGTAATTCGACTGTTAGCTGCTTGCAGTGATTATTTGTTATAGATATATCACTATGGTTAAAAGAAAATGTTTACCTCCAGGAATCTTGCTGATTTTAATACAATTTTGCAGGTACCTGTTTTTCTGTCCGCAGAAAATTATAGTAAAAAGTCTGCACGCAGCAAGTGCGTTATGGTAGTAAATTTTCGTAGAATAGAACTGAGCAAATGACCAAAAACCCAAAAATGCACAAAATTCACTGAAATTTTAAAAAGAATTACTGGTGACTGAAAAAAAAAGTCGGGACGCAGCAAGTGCATTATGGCAGTTAATTTTCGTAAAAATGATCTGCGTATTTTTGTTTCGAAAATTATATGGTATGCGCCTAGAAAAAATAATATTAATATATCGGAGGTTTTCCGGAAAAATTTTGAGTTTTATTTCGAAAAGAAAATTTTTTCTTAAAAAATTGCAAAGTTGTTTTAATGACATTTGGTGGATATGTTGCATTGGGAAAGACCTTACGACGTTCCAAAATTCAAATTTTTAGGTTCATAAAAAATTTAGTTATTCAAATTTGATTCGTTTAATGAAAATTCACTACCATAACGCACTTGTTGCGTCCTAAACTTTTTAAATAGAAACTCTGTATATTATTGCATTTTTAGATTCCCTGGAAAACTCTATATATGTTTCATGTGTAATATCCTATACCCATCTTCAACTGTTTACGAATGATTGACAATTTAAAATTAGATATTTGAAATGAAAATAAAAATAAAACTCGACTTGTCCGTGCGTTTTTAGCGAATTTTATTTTTTTTAAATCGTTAAGGTATCGATGGTGAGACTTCGCAAAAATTGTTTAAAATGAGCGCGAATTTGGGAATATGAATATATATGCACACGATAACTCAAAAAGTTATTCAGCGATTTTAATGACACTCGTCAAGAATCTTTCTTTTATTAATGGCTTGGATGAGTTGATTATCCAGCCCCATCGGACCAGTTTTTCTAAAAAAAAATAATAATTTTTCCGAAAAAAAAAACGGTATCTCAAAAAATAACGGAGTTATTTTAATGAAATTTAGTTGGTATGTTGCCCTAGTAAATTCCTTACTATGCACCAAAACTTAACTTTCTAGGTTTATAAAAAATTGAGTTATGCAAATTTGAAGCAGATCATGAAAATTCGCTACCATAACGCACATACTCCGTTTCGAAATTTTATTTTGTAAAGTTAACCTCCTCAGATATTTCTGTTACTTCACACTGTATTTGTACAGGGTTTCTCAAAAAATCAGTATCAAAAAAACGAACGGACACACCTATAACTCAAAAAATAATAGGCCGATTTTGATCAAATTTGGTATGTACCTTCCTTTGCAAGTGGCTTGGACAAGTTCGTTAGCCAGGAAAATCGGCACAGGTTTTCCTGGGAAATTTTGTGTTTTCTTTCGGGAAAAAATTATATCTGCGGAAATAACAAAGTAAGGGCAGCCAAATTTTGTACGCGTGTTTGAATTATAGACAGTGAACCATGTGCCAAGATTTAGGTCTGTAAGTTTAAAGACAAAAAAGTTATAGGCATTTAAAAAAATGGGATTTTCCTCAAAATGTCAACGTTGCGATTTGAAACATCAAAATTTGCAACATTCAGGCAAAGAACCTGAAACAAATACTGGTTATGTAAAGAAAATATCGCAAGAAAAGTGGGTGCTTAGGTTTCGGCTTCAACCGTCATTGTCCTTTATTTAACTAAAATATTTCCAGAAAATTCATTTCAAATAGACACTTTCTCTGATGCCTTGGAAGTGGTTTTATTTAAGTTTATGGTTTAACGGTGTATAATTTTTTTTCGAAAGTGAACTCAAAATTTTCCCGGAAAACCGTGTTCGATTTTTCTGGCTAACGAACTCATCCAAGCTATTAATAAAAGAAAGACACTTGCCGAGTTTTATCAAAATCGGTTAATTATTTTTTGAGTTATCGGTTGGATACACACACACACAGATATATATATATATATATATATATATATATATATATATATATATATATATATATATATATATATATATATATATATATATATAACATATAAAAATCGAAACTGACCCCGGATATGGGTTCTAGGGGCCCAAATTCGCACTAATTTTCAAAAACTTCTGCAAAGTCTCACCATCGATACCTCTCTATTAGTGAATTTTTTTAAATAAAAATTCACTAAAAGTTACGGGCAGCTAAAGAAACAAATTTTAGAGTTATCCTCAAAACGTCAAAGTCGCAAATTGAAACGTCAAAATTGGCAATGTTTAGGCAAAGAACGTGTAACAAATACGGATTGTGAAAAAAAATATTGCAAGAAGAGTGTTCTGCGAACCCTTAAGTTACATATTCAACCGTCATTGCCCTTCATTTTACTAAGGTATTTACAGAAAATTCATTTCAAATAGACCCTTTCTTTGATGCTTTGGCTGTCGGTTTAGTTAAGTTGATGCTTTCGCTGTAGGTTTTGTGAAGTTTGTGGTTTCACGGTCTATAATTTTTAGCTAATTTTCGTAGAACAAATTCGTTAATGCATTTTTGCATTTTAATCGAAATATGATGCATGTGTGTAAGAAAAAAGTCTGGACGCAGTAAGTGCGTTTTGGTAGCGAATGTTCATTAAATCCTTCAAATTTCAATAACCCAATTTGCTATTAACGTAAGTTTTGTTGGTTAGGAAACCAACATTCAACTTTATTTTCGGAAACTTTTGTATATTTTAAAACAATAAGTAATTTTGAGTTTTTTGTTGAAATTTTGCAAGGCTGTTGATCTTGCTGCGTTCGAAGCAACGACATTGCATGTCAAATCGGCACTGGATAAATGCGGCAGCGTAAAAGCACGAGTTAAGCAAAGACCTACGAATTTTCTAAAATGCAGGGTTCGATTATGTTCTCATTTTCCTATTGAAAAAGCCGGTTTATGGTGATATTTTTGTCCCAAATCTCAATAGATTATCGTATCCGTGAACTCATAGTTAAAAAAAAAGTTAAATCATAGATTTAAATATTGTAGCAGGCGATTGAAAAGTACCCATTTCATTTGCCCATATGCATGGTGCGTGATTTAAAATTTCTTGCGTTATAAACACAGTTTGAAATTCCCGCTTCGAAAAAATCGCTACCATTTCCGTGAAAAGTAAAAAAAAATGACATATTTTTTTTCAATTTTAATTACAGATTAGGTATATAATTTGAAGTGTTTTCGGCGAAATTATTTTTTGTTTTGGTTGGTAATTAATAACTGATGTTTAGTAGTTATTGTAATACAAATATTTTCGAAATAATTTGCAGATATTCATACAAAGATTTCCTTTTTGAGTTTTCGACCAGCAAAATTGGACCAGTTTTTTCGGGAACATTTTAAGTTTGTTTTCGGATTTTTTTTTTACTTACTCAACCAATACGTTTATTTTGATGAAATATGCTACATTGTTTCTACTATAAAGGTTATATTATTTACCAAACTGGATGCCTTTCTTTAAAAATAAATTTTTCCATTAAAAATATTTCTACGAAAATTCACTACCATAACCTACATGCTGCCGCCAGACTTTCAAGACATAAAGTGTACCGCCAAACCAACACCGCGCTGTATCTGCTGCAGCCAAATTGGGTATTGATTATTATTTCCACATTGTCAACTCGTGTGGAAGTATGGCATCGGCGGCAAAAATAATAAAAAAAATTTTTGGCCCGAACGTCGTAAAAAATGTCAAAACATAAAAAACATGATTTGGAAACGAAATTTCTTTTCTCTGTCGGTCCGTATGTCTGTCTGTTTGTAGCCACGATAACTTTAGAACGAATTGAGGTATCGTCTTTAAATTTGGTACAGGGTTAGCACCCGACAAACGAACGGTTCGGATGGTTTTTGGATAAAATCTATCAAGGGGGTAGGGGATAAATGGGGGGTAGAGATTTGGTGAACATTGACATTTTTTCGTTACAACTCGAGTAATATAACGTTTTAGGGTATGTTTATTAGAAAATTTTCAGTTTCCTTAAACATACCATTCTGTGCTGAAATTAAATTAGGGGTTTAATGCGTGAGGGTGGAATATCGATGTCAGAAATTTATAATTATTTTGTGCTAAAATGGCGTAAGAAGTCTCAAAACATATAGAAAACTTGATTCTGGAACAACATTTTTTTTTGTCTATCGGTGTGTCGGTCGGTCGATCGGTCTGTCGGCATTTACGTCTGTCTGTTGTAGTCGCAATAACTCTCGAACGAATTGAGATATTATCTTCATTTGGTATCCAGTTAGAACCTGATAAAGCGATGCTTCGAATTGTTTTTGAGTAAAATCGCTCCAAGGGGTAGAGGATGAATGGGGGTGATTTGGTGAAAATTGATATTTTTTCGTTAAAACTCGGGTAATATAAGGTTTGAGGGTTTATTTATTAGAATATTTCCAATTTTGTCAAACAGTTGGCATTTCGTGCTGAAATTAAATTAGGGGTTGAATGTGTGAGGGTGGAATATCGATGTCGGAAATTCCGAATTATTTTTTGCTAAAACGGCGTATAAAGTCTTAAAACATATAGAAAACTTGATTCTGGAACGAAAATGATTTGTCTGTCGGTCTGCGGTCGGTTGAGAATGAGAGTGTCTTTCTGAGGGAAAATTATCACAGCTATGCGGAAGTTATGATTCAATTTACAGCAATATTTTTATCGCTGTCAAAAAAGCGTCTGTTACCAATTTCCAAGACGTAAAATAAAATAAATAAATTCAAATAAAATTTTTAATTTTGACATCCTGTATCCTTTTAAACTTTTGCTAAATCGTAATGTTTTGACTCCAATAATCTACTGCGGCTCTGTGTACCGTTACTTTCGGAAAACCTCTTTTATTGCTACTCGTGAAATAAACCAGCAGGCGTTTTCTGACAAAACAAAAGTTTATGGTGTCTCTGAAAAACAAAACTCCTCATAAAAAATAACTTTTTACCTAAGTGTGCTTTTACAACGTAGAAAGTTTTGAACGCTTTTAAGGCCTTGTAAGTGCTGGAAAACTTTACATTCTACTTGCATTTATCTATGGTTTTGTGGCCTGTAGCCCCTACACTTATATAAGGCACCAGAAAAAATAAATTGTTTTAGATGTTTCACATTTTTCATCGGCAATGTAGAGATTTAAGCAAACATTCAAATGAATCAGGATAAAAACTCGCTAATACAGCGTCATTGAAAACGGCTTTATCTAAATACTCGATGCGTTTACAGGCGTCGAAGAATTAACGATGCTCGAAAAGTAAATTGGAAACAGTTTATTTATTTGTCTGAACATTGAATATAAAAATAGGCAACATTGACAGTTTTATGTGCAACATTTACGAGTAAATAATGCACCGAAATAAAATCAATACGGATATCTCTAAGCTACGTTTCGATTAATCAGATAATTCTCAGTACTACAGACTACGTGATCTTTAAAAACTCGGGTCGCAGCAAGTGCGTTATCGTAGTGAATTTTTATTAGATGCTTCAAATTTAAATAACTCATTTTTTTATAAACTTAGAGAGTTTAATTTTAATACGTAGTAAGGTCTTTCCTAAGGCAAGATATCCACAACATTTCATTAAAATAACTTTGAAATTTTCGGAGAAAAAATTTTTTTTCGAAAAAAAATTTAAAATTTGAATAACTCAATTTTCTCTAAACTTAGAAAGTTGAATTTTGGTACGTAGTAAGGTTGAGGCAACATATATAGTAAATTTCATTAAAACCGCTTTGTTACTTTCGGAGAAAAAAATTTTTTTCGAAAGAAAACTCAAAATTTTTCCGGAAAACCCCGTCTGATTTTTCTGGATAACGAACTCATCCAAGCCATTAATAAAAGACAGGCACTTGCCAAGTTTAATCGAAATCGGTTAATTATTTTTTAAGTTATCATATATATTATATATATATATATATATATATATATATATATATATATATATATATATATATATATATATATATATATATATATATATATATATATATATATATATATATATATATATATATATATATAAACATATAAAAATTAAACCTATTTACAAATGAACTTTAATAAGATATTATGCTGTGACAATACCTCTCTCAAGCACCCTAAAATATAATCAAAATGTGCACAGTTATATATGTTTTATTTCTTTTTACCTTGTCTTAATACACTACATATTTAATTTACTTATTTGATTTCATAAATAGTCGGTTAATAGTGACTTGGAATGAAGTAGACACCACATCTTCAAACATATTAAGAGAATATGAGTAAATCAACAGCAACTGGGAATGAATTCGGTCAGTCCACCAGCCACGTGGTTAAAAAACACTGTTTGTATAAGTGGTTACAACTCTACCTCTAAATAATGAGTGGTTACAACTCTACCTCTAAATAAAAGGACTGTAACAGCGGCAGAAGCAGAAGTCAATGGAAGGTGTGTGTATTCGCAAAGAAACTATTGACTATTAATAACAACAATTGACTAAAAACGCTGCGAGTTGTAAGGAGAAAATAATTATACTACAGAGGTGATAAATGATAATAAATTACAATCGGGTTATATATAATCGTAAATGCTTCCAATGATTAACAGTCAGTGAATTCAGTATTATTGACATTTCTCTGAAAGTTAAAAATGAATTTCATGAGTCAATGACAATAACAGAAGCATTGACTAACCAACAGCAACCACATACCTATGATTTAAACATAAATGTTTCAAATTTGAATAGCTCAATTTTCTGTAACCCTACAAAGCTGAATTTTGGCACATAGTTAGGTATTTCCCAAAGCAATATGTAGACCAAATTTTATCGAAATTTTCGGAAAAAAAATTTTTTTTGAAAGAAAACTCAAAATTTTCCCGGAAAACCCCGTCCGATTTTCCTGGCCAACGAACTTATCCAAGCCATTAATAAAAGAAAGGCACTTGCCGAGTTTCATCTAAATCGGTTAATTATTTTTTGAGTTATCCGACGGATACATATATATATATATATATATATATATATATATATATATATATATATATATATATATATATATATATATATATATATATATATATATATATATATATATATATATATATATATATATATATATATATATATATATATATATATATATATATATAAACATATAAACATTCAAACTGACCCCGGATATGGGTTCTAGGGGTCCTAATTCGCGCTCATTTGAAAGAATTTTTGCAAAGTCTCACCATAGATACCTCTCTATTAGTGAATTTTTTTAATAAAAATTCACTAAAACGCAAATTACGTGTCATTGTCTGCTTTAAACAAACCTTAAGAATTGTCAAATATATAGACTAAAAACAACCAAAGCAGCGTATTTTCTGGATGTGATAACTGGTGATACAGTGTGTCCAAAAACTCAACTGATAAGCTCAAAACTTAGCATCTAGAGTTAGGTAACTTTATGTAGATTAAAATTAATGTAATACAACGGCCCTAACGGTGATTAAAGATTGCGCTTCTACTTGGCTTTCTTTAGTATCTTCAAAAAGTTTCACTCTCATAATTACTAAAAACATGGAAGTATTTAAATAAAGATACACATAATGCAACCAATTTTCAATAAACAGGTATTAATGGTTCTTGAAGTCGGTGACAACAAAGGGTGTGGCATCCTGTTTAAGCAACTTGAATGTCTATACGATTTCGTCCTTCGAAGGGGGACTTAAGCAGTCGGTCCGTGTACTATGCGATGTTGGACATCTTAAATATCCTGGCCTTTCCTACAGAAAACCGGAATTGGGCAAAATTTCCAGGATAGTGAGGTAAAACTGCTTCTTGGCGTCGGTAACTGTCCATAGTCGCGGAAATAGAGCGACGTTAAGAAAAAAAAAGTTTTCTATATAATCTGTCATTGTGAACTATCATTGTGAACTGTTTTGTGAGATCACACATTGGAGAAAGAACAGTTCGAGAATTAAAACTACCTTAGCACGCTATTCAGTATTACATAACCCTTGGTCTATGGTATATGGTCTTGTCTTGATAATGGACCTGGAAATTTCCCCCTTTGCCCCCTTATCCTAACCCGGTAGAATAGACTTCTGTTGGTTACGTTATTGTTGGTGGATCATGTAGCCTTTGTTATTGATTGAAAATTTATTTAGGCCTCTTGATTTTGGTTGGGTTGTCGGAGTCATAATTCAGGTCTTCAGTTAAGGGGTTCGTCATATGTGTGAATGCATTCAAAAGTGTGTTGGATGTCAGTTCGTTTATTTTGTCGTCTATTTTTGTCATTTTGGTGTCTTCAAAAACTGATTGTTTCTGACGTACCTGGGTATGTCTAGTGCGTCTTGCAAGTATTTTTTTTATTCTTTGTATTTTTCCTTTGTTGGTTTTGGCGCTGCGTATGTCAGTGTCGGTTCAATAATTGTTTTGTAAATACCTAAGTAGTTTTGTTTTTCATGCTGAGTTTGCTACGTCTGTTTGGTAAGAGGTATATAACTGATTGTAGAGCTTGGCTTTGTTGCATGCGTTGTTAATATATTTTGTGTTTTGGATTCTCTTATCTAGTGTGAGTCCTAGGTATGCTACTCCGTCGCTTGTGGGGACATTAATGTTGTTTATTGCGAGGGGTGTTTGTGGTGCTCCGATTTTTGTTCGTCTTGTGAATGTGACGTGCTTGCTTTTGTCTCAGTTAACTTGTACTTTCTATCTGTCCATTCATGTCGCAAGTTCATCTGGTCCGTTTTGTAGTTTTTTCCTGAAGTAGGTTTGTGTTTTTCGAGCGTGCCATTAATGTTGTGTCGACTGCGTATGTCGCTATGAATGTGTCTTTGGATAGTTGTATGTCTGCTGTGTATTGGTTGTAGAGTGTTGGGGGCGTCGCTCTTCGGGTTAGCTAGTTGCTTTTAGGCAAAAAATAATAAGCGGTCCAATAACCAATAAGCCTTCACAGGCTTTTCACTAGTTTTAAACCAGAGTATCAGCTTTTCCTCATCATAAAGCAAGGTTTTTATTGGGGTTAATATCAAATTACCTTTTGTCGATATACTGAGTTTAGTTAGCTTTTCGTGACAGCGACCTAGAGATTCTCAACAGGGTCCATATTTGGGCTCTTTTAAGGCCACGACAGAGTTTTTTTCACTGTTTCCCTAAAAAAGTCTGAGATGGACTTTGCTTCATGGCACGGTGTTTCATCGTGCGTAAAGATGGTCTCACCATTTGGTCATTACGTTAAGGGAGTTATCTCTTCTGCAGCACTTTTTTACGTTGAATCCGATACATCATCCCCTCTTTAGTGTATAAACGATCAGATGTTCGAGCGGACATTCCAAGCCATTAAACTGAGGAAAACACATCATTGGAGCTCTTATTCACATACTTATTGCTCTCTTCCAAAATGTCAAATACTCATCCCAAAAAACCATGCTTTGAAAATAAAAATAGACTTCAGCACACTTGATACTCAAGTCTGGTCACTTTGAATGTCAGTTGTGTTGAAACTGTCATTATCAAAAAAGGGTTGAATACATATTTTACTGAGTGAAAGACTTACAATTGTCCTTACCTTGCCCTAATCATTCCAGTATTGTTCCTTTATTGTATTTTCTGAGCAAGCCTCATCCTAGTCATGGCAGGCGTGATTTTGAAAGTTTGGCGAAGACGACGTGCAAGAAATCCAGCAGCAAACAGCATTTGACGGATATAGGCATCAGTAACCTTCACTGCATACTGCCCCATACTGATTTTTATGCCTTTACTGGTGGCTTCACGGTTTGACTTACTAATCTGGACACGTTTTTCTCCTATTCTTGACGTAAATTTATTCTTTCGTTCACAGGTTCCCATTGAGTGAGCGCATTCTCAAAACCTAAATACTAAGATCTCTTCATTCTAGCAACATATGCTTGTTAAGATTTATCTTGTGTGCATTTACTACTCGAGTGTAAAGGTTTTTTATGGAAGAATTTTGGCCTGAACAATTTTCTAGAAAAAAGGTCACTGACATGGTTGCACATAAGTAAGGCAACAAGGTCATAACTTTTAAACTGAGAAAGGCATCTTACTCAAATTATGTACGATTGCATAACAAACTATTTGCGACTATTTGGTAGAATTATCAAAATTCTTTGAAGCAGCCCCTTTTTGGAGGGTGGCAACCCTTTTGTTTCTTAAACAGCAACATGGGTCATGCGACAAATTTTTAAAAGTGTGTTTAGCGTACTTTTTATTGAATTTTTTCTACGAAAATGGGAAGATCGTGACTATTGAAAAAAATTCTTCAAATATGAGCACAGACTAGAACCCTAGAGCCCATATCCAAAATTCAGATCTCTACGTTACAAGAAAAATCTGTAGGCATTTATTTTTAAAGATGTCTAGAATTCTTAATGGTATTAATTATTTTTAAGTTACCTGCGGCAAGAACGAAAACAATCGGTTTTTGATAAAATTTATTTGGTAAAATGGTAACAACTTACTTGATTGAAGAAGATGCTTAAATTGAACCCTTTGAACTTCTCGACAATAGCCTCTTGTCGAATTGTTGAATCGAGTCGATACCATCACAGTTCGGTCTTTTCAAGTTATCTCAGCAAAAAAAAAACAAGTAGACACAAATCTGGAGACCCAGCTGGCCACTCGATGGTACCCCTTCTGTCTATCTATCGGCTAGGAAATGTCGCATTAAGGTATTCCTTACCTCTCGATTAAAATGAGACAGGGGCATCTTGTTGGAAGCATACATTAAGGAAACCATTTTGAACCAATTCTCTGACATGGGGCACAATATATTCTCGTAATAATCAGATAGCGAAGACCTGTTACAGTCCCTTTAAAGAAAAAGTGTCGAATTACATAATGACTAACCATTCCGGCCGATAGGTTCAGGTTTTGAGGATGTTGGGTATCAATTTCTTCCATCCAATGTGAGTTACTGTCAAACCAATATCGACAATTGTGTATGTTTACACTATCCTTAAGGCGACTTTATCAGAGAAAACAACGTTATAAGTTTCATGATGTAAAATGTACGTACAGAAACTCTGGAGATCTCGCTCCTTCTAGCCAGTTTTAATGCGAAAGTTTTGGGAGTTTATTGTGCAGCAAGCAATACATCCAGAGTCTTTTCGTCCTAGGTAGAAGTTACAGGGGCAATCTTTTACACTCCCTGTTTCAGTAAATTGGTGATGAAGTCTGCTTACCGTAGACTTGTTAAGGGGTGGGCGGTCAGGATGAACCTCATAAATGATGACAAACGTAGATCCTTTTAGGATTACCATAACCGATATTCATTAAACCTTCGACACGTTCTTGTTCAATTAGTTGAGTTATATCACAAAAAAGTAAATGACGTAAATGAATAAAAATACTGATGTTTTAATTCACAAATTAAAACGCCACTGTGTAAGATCAGGCTATATATTTTGACAAAACTGATTTTCTGTGTGAAATTATTAATGTGTAGCCTATATTATTGCTTACCTAAATTCCATGTCTGATAAGGCCATGTGTTTTAGGCTTTTTGGACAGAGATAAAACTACTTGACATGTCTTTATTTTGCTTCATTTATTTTCATGAATAGTCGATGATTTTTGTTCTTCCCAAAAATAAGTTAAAAATAGCTAATCTCACCAAAAAGTACGCTGAATCCGCTTTCCAAAAATGTGTCGGATGACCCATGTTGCTATTTCAGAAATTAAAGGGTTCGCCCCCTACAAAAAGGAGGCGCTTCCAAAAATGTGGATAATGCCACCAAATAGTGGTAAATAATCTGTTATGCAATCTTACAAATTTTCAGTTTTATGGTCTTGTTCTTGTCTTACTTAAGCGCAGGTTTGTATACCAGTCAAGATGTTTTAAAAACTAAATTATACGATAAGCCTCAACTAAACTAAACCATGTTTTATTGTTTTAGTGAATTTTCTTTAAAAAAAATCACTAACGAGGAGATCCCGACTTTTGAATTTTGAAAAAATTTCCTCAAATGAGCACTAATTAGGCCTCTAGAACACATATCCGGGATCAGTTTTGATTTTTATATGATTTTTATATGTTTATATGTTGAAAAAATTTCTTCAAATGAACGCTATTTAGGACCCCTGGAATCCAAATATGAGATCGTTTTCAGACTTTCAGACTTTATATGTTTATATATATATATATATATATATATATATATATATATATATATATATATATATATATATATATATATATATATATTTATGTGTCACACCTATAACTAAAAAAATAATGGACCGATTGTGATAAAACTTGATGAGTACCTTCATTTCGCAAGTGGCTTGGATAAGTTCGTTAGCCAGAAAAATCCGCTGAGGTTTTCCCGAAAATTTTGTGTTTTCTTTTGAAAAAAAATTATATCTCCGGAATTAATAAAGTAAGGGCAACCAAATTTGGTGCGCGGGCTTATATCATTATAGAAAAGTTACTTACAAAAATTTAGCTCTGTAGGTTAAAGGAAAAAAAGTTACAGGCATTTAAAAAAATTAAATTTTGGTTTTCCTCAAAACGTCAAATTCACGATTTAAAACGTCAAAATTGGTAATATTTAGGCAATGAACCTGAAACTAATATGAGCTATGGAAGGAAAATGTCTCAAGAATAATGTTTTACAAAGCCTGAAGTCTTAGTTTCAATCGTCATTGTCTTTCATTTTACTAAAATATTCCCAGAAAATTCATTTCAAATAGACCCTTTCTCTAATGCTTTGGCTGTCGGTTTAGTTAAGTTGATGCTTTCGCTGTAGGTTTAGTGAAGTTTATGGTTTAACGGTCTATAATTTTTAGCTAATTTTCGTATAACAAATTCGTTACTGCATTTTAACATTTTTTATCGAAGTATGATGCACGTTTCTAAGAAAAAAATCTGGACGCAGTAAGTGCGTTTTGGTAGCAAATTTTCATTAAATCCTTCAAATTTCAATAACTTAATTTGCAATTAATGTAAGTTTTGTTGGTTAGGAAACCAACATTTAACTTTATTTTCGGAAAATTTTTGTATGAACGCAGCAATGGCGTTTTGGTCGCGAATTTTCATTAAATGGTTCAAATTTCAATAACTCAATTTGCTATTAACCTAAGGTTCATCGGCTCGGAGACCAGTTTTCTCGGAAATATTTAAAGTTTATTTTCGGAAAATTTTTGTACATTTTCAAATAATCCTTTTGATAAAATATGGTACATTGTTCCTACTATATAGGTTATACCGGTAATCAAATTAATGCCTGCTCGCATTAGCGCGATATATTTGTAATTAAAAACATTTTTATGAAAATTCATTTCCATAACGCACTTGCTGCCTCCAGACTTTTATTTTATACTTTATTCATAAAACAACAGCTGTAACAGTTGTGGCTAATTTTTTAAACTTTTATAATATCCCTTGGTCATCAAATACAATATATTCAAGGAAAGAGCCCTTTTCGGGAAAATTTTTATTTCAACAAATTTTGGCTTTTCCAAATTAATAAGGCTATTAGCAACATTTTCATGAGGAAAAACTCACTAATAGAGATGTCACGATTAAAAGCTTTTGAAAAAATTTCTTCAGATGAGCGTGAATTGGGTCCCTGGAACACCAAAACTAAGGTCCGTTAAAATTCTTATATGTTTATATATATATATATATATATATATATATATATATATATATATATATATATATATATATATATATATATATATATATATATATATATATATATGTGTGTGTGTGTGTGTGTGTGTGTGTGTGTGTGTGTGTGTGTGTGTGTGTGTGTGTGTGTGTGTGTCCGTCCGAGCTATAACTCAAAAACTACTAAACTGATTTCAATAAAACTTGGCAAAAAACTTCTTTGGGAAAAAACCGAGGTCGAGTTCCTTAATCAGTCGTTAGGCTCAAGTTTTTCCGGTGGAAAATCGGGGAAAACTTTATGAAAACGCTATATTTTTGTAAGTATCAGAGTAACTGGAATGATTCTTCACATGTGGCTAGAAATAGTGCAAATATACATATGTTGTGAATTTGAAATAATTTGGTCGACAATATTTAGAGTTTTTTCCAAATTAAAAATAAAATCTCAAAGACATGCGATGAACCGACTTAGTGGTTAAAGTCAAATGCTTGACAGAGTAGTTAACTGCCACGCGTAGATTAATTCATACAATAGGTATAAACCGCACAGCAACGGTAACCAAACTAAATATATACCAGGCAGAAAACATATTATCCGAACCAACAATCGTGAAATCTCGGCAGCAGTTGTGGAAAATGACAGTCGACATGAAATGAAAAATTTGCCAATTGATTGTTATTTAACTGGGCGATTCAATCTAGTATTGAAATACACTATATTTGTAGCTTTATTAACGGCCTCAAACACAGTTCTGGCGCAGCATAGATAAATTATTCTGTCGCATAATAATGTAGGATAAATTTAAACAAAATCAAGCCAAGCCTCTATAAAAATGACTGTAAAATGGTTTCTTTTATATTTAAACTTAAACATACGACGTCATATAAGACCGAAACAGTTGTGTGATGTGTTTCAATGGTAACTCTACTACCTAATTCTCTAATTAATTAATTATGTATACTTTGAATATAATATCCCGGACATGAAGTCGATCTAAAGTATGACGCAAATAAAACCTTTGTTGACGTGTGGCTAGATAGCGTAGCGGGTACCGCGCTCGCAACCCTCGTTCACATCCCTCGCAGAAGGTTACGATATCGAATCCACTATGATGAATGTATGTTTTTTTAAATGTTTTATTTTTATATTTGGAGAAACAATAGTGCACAGATTTCATACGTTTTGAACAAGATCTCATTTTCGTTTAAAACGCCTAAATAAGTTTGTCACCTTTGAGTCTGAAATTATAATTTTGTTATTGTTGTAATTGTTATTGAAAAAACCGGTTTGATTAGGTAGACTAAAACGAAATCATCCTGACAATTAATAAGGAAAAATAACTGCTACGTTTATAATTTGGCAGATACTTTACTTTCTAAATATGAATTAAGTTTCCTTCTGGAAATCTTCTGTATAACTTTAATGAAATATGTAATACAAGGTTATTTTAAAGAGACTTACACTATCTACAGGCATAACAAAATATGGTTCTTTACCTTCATAGAAAATTGATTTTTTGGCATTTTTCTCAAAAGGAGTTAAAACGCAAGATTTTTTGACAATAGAGATATATCGATGGTAACACTTTCGTAAGATTTCTTCAAATGTGCGCGTACTGGGACCTCTAAAATCGATCTTCAAGGTCTGTGTAAGTTTAAAGTATTAACTTCACTAATATGCCGAATAATAATAGTATACAATTCTTATGAAAATTCGCCACCATTACGCACTTGCTGCGTCCTGAATTTTATAATATAATGTAGTAGATATATTTATTTTATATGAAAATTCAAGTTTTCATAAAAAAGTAAGTTATTAGTTTTTTTAAACAACTGCAAATGTAGTTTTTCTTACCACTCTGGCTAAAAAACCCACCTTATTAGATACATGAAAAAATAGTTTCCTTACATTAATGAAATGAAATCAGACACCGCTAATGAATTCTGATTAAGCTGAATACATTCTACATAACTGATTAAGAAACTGAAAAGATCTGTTCATTCGTATATCATGAAAAGAATAGCAACGCTTCGTCGTATTTTAATTGTAGCGTTCATCTAAATCCCAGGCTTTTGTTTTAATTTCAGAGATTCACGGTCTCTATTCTCTGAAATCCGTGTGGATTTGCTACGACGCTTGTTAATTGGACAGTAACTACTCCTGCCTTAATTTTTTCTGTTTTTCTCCGGTTTCTTTTGTGTCCCAGATTACTCGGCATGTGTTATTTCTCTACCATCTAAGGAAGGACACGTAAAAAGGTTAAGAGCAACTTTGAATTTGTTAGATACTACGTTTGAAACAATTGCAGCTTCTTTTAACTTGTTGTGCTTATATGTTAAATTGTTAGATTTCTACAGTCGTAGTAGCTCATTAGGTTGTATACAATATGGCTCCTTAGACATAAATCGCACGGAGTTGGTCGGACAAAGTGTGTGTGTTTTCTTTCTTCAACGTCGGTCTATTTACGTGACTATGGCCAATCACCGACGCCAGGGAGCAGTATTACGTCACTATCCTGGAAATTTTGCTGCACCTCTGCCTGAAAAAGCTAATGGAGATGCCTGGGATCGAACCCAGTGCCCAGACTGGTAAAGAATCTGGACATCTTACTTCTCATCTTTTATGTGGATTTTTGTATAAAAATACTTATCAAGAGATCACGCCTGACATAGTAAAACAAAGAATATCTAGGAATATATACAGGCTGTCTAATCAGTGTGAAGACTGAAGATAGCTCCTCACTGAGGCTCTATTCAAAAATGCAGTTTTCTCAAGGCCATAAATGTTTTACAAGTGCACATTTAAAAATTATTTCCATTTATACAGGGTGTTAATATGCGGTGTATAGCACCAAACTTCATTTTTAGTGAATGTTCATTAAGTAAATTCACTAATAGAGAGGTATCGATGGTGAGACTTCTGGAAAATTTCTTCAAATAAGTGCGAATTAATGTCCCTAGAACCCAAATCCAAGGTCAGTTAAAAAGTATATATATATATATATATATATATATATATATATATATATATATATATATATATATATATATATATATATATATATATATATATATATATATATATATATGTGCATCCAACCGATAACTCAAAAAATTCTTTACCAATCAAAACCAAATTCGGAAATTCCCTTCATTTTGTCAATAGCTTGGAGGAGTTCATTAGACAGTTTTTACAAACAAATACTTTAAGAAAAAAAATGAAAAAAAAACTGCTTGAAAACACAATATATTTTTAATTACTAGAAATATTAAACTAAAACTTGACAATTACGGACACATTGTACAAGTGATCCTACCTACTAAATTTGTATTCAATTGGTTCAGTATATCTTGAGTTATAACTAAATAAAAAATCAATAATCTACGATATGACCTGAAGTTACTTCTAAATGGATGCCTATAATGTTAGACAAGGTCAGATAGATAAATCAGGGTTCGGCTGCCATTGCAAACAATATCTCCAAATTAAGTTTTAAAGGGACACGCTACGAAAATATGTCACAATAAACAATCTGAGGGGTTGCCATTTACGATAACTCTCATCTAAAGCTGTAGATGTCAGAAAAATTTAAATAAATAGAAATTTTAACGAAACTATTTTAATTTGTTTAAAAGCAATCTAGAACTACGTTTTATTATGTATAAATATTAAGCTTCAATTTTCACGGTATTTAAAAGCCACCTTCAGCTTTTCAGTTTAATCTGACAACACCACTATTTGTCATTTGTTAATTGATAGGAGTCATGAGAGAAACGCGTACGTTCTGTGCAGAATATAAAACAACCAGCTATATTCTAAGATTAATACAAATAGTAGGTAAACAATAACCCAGCTTTTAATTTTAACATAACTGTAACAAATGCCCTTGGCTGTCGACTGTGACTGTAGTATATTATGGTTCTAACATCCAATCGAACAAATAAGAAAGTGGTTGTGTACATCAGATTCAGGTTTTTAATCAATGCATGTAGGCACTGTATTACCAATGTGAAACAAAAATAATTTCAAGAAGAAATATACCTATCGCAAACTAATATAAGTATAAAACCTACGGTACCTAGGTACTTATGGTTTTTTTTACTCTTAGCTTTTACTCTTTATGGAACATTTGAAGTAAATGAAACTGCATAGTATCATAAAGCAGTTTAAATTACATATATAATCAGATGTACAGTGTAAATTATTAAAATTTTAATTCAAATATTTTGTATTGTTTATATTTATTTCATTTCTAAAAAGTATGGATACAGTAATAGTAAATAAGTGTTGAAAAGAGTTTAGATGCAGAAAGTGCATTATGGTAGCGAATTTTTGTAAAAATATTTCAAATAGTAATAACCCAATTTCCCACTAAACTAGAATCTTCAATTTTGATTCATAGTAAAGGCGTGAGCTAGATTTGAAAAATAACTACAATTTTTTTGTTCAAGCCTTTTTTGTTATTTTGTTGGCAGAAACTGGTTTGATTCAGTTAACTAAAATGGATCATCCAATCGATTTATAAGGAAAAAGCTGCCACGTTTATAATTTGGCAGGTACATTCTGTTACGACCCAGATGTCGTAACTTGTTTTTATTGTTAATCTCTCATATTTTTTTTAAGTTTTGCTTCTATTTGATGTGTTCTCACGCGAGTGAGTATTTAGGATGACTGTGTATGTGTTCATCTACAATGATCATCGAGCGGGTGATACCTTCAGTATCCCTGGTCGTTTAATTCTATTAAGTCTACGATTAAAATACAGCGGAACTGGGTGTTATCTGCTGTCTTCCTATGTCTGATGAACGGCTAGTTACATAGCGCAGAGACGATCCATTGTCTATAAGTTGACATGGTTGAGCGCATGTGCATTGAGTCACGACGGGAGCCTTCTCCGTCGAGTTCCTTCTTCTGGTTTCAGCGATCGTAGGGGCAAGAGCGCTATTGTAGCCATGTCCATTTGTGTAGAGTAATGCCACCACGTTAAGTTGATGAAAAACGTCGTTCTTCGGGCTGGTGCTTCCATCCAGAATAGTGTGATTCTGTTTTAAGGTCACTGCCATTCCAGTGCAGCAAGAGAATTGTAAGCGTAGATGGGTTGCTAGTCGCTGCTGTCGAAGGGCCCTTTTTAGTTGCAGGTTGATTGGATCTGGTTCCACTGTAGGCCGTAGTTGCGATGGTGTAGCTGCGCAGTCGCCACATATGAGTAGTAACACAACAACCACTTCATCGTGGCATTTCAGTATAATTGTGTGTTTAAGTAATGTGCCATTGCCACGTGCAGATATCCTTTTTTGTTCCCGCGCTTATCTTCAATATTATTTGAACTTGTGTCACAGTTAGCGCCTGTTAATGTCATTACCTGCCGATACCGTCGGTGAACCTAGTGGTCGCCACCATACCGTAATTTACTGAAGAATACACTGAGTGCCATTGTGGCCAGTCATTCAACTTTATTAATTGTTATTATTATTTATGATCACTGACCTATAGGGTCGTTCACGGCATTATTTGTTATTATCAGTCCTCATTACTGACCTTCAGGGTCGTTTACTTTATGATCGTTAATATTATTGATTATTACTGAACATAAGGCCGGTTACTGATTATTTGCTATTATTATTTATGACTCCCGACGTATAGGGTCGTTTATTGAGATGGTGGCTCATTATGATATAAACTCCACGAGGGGACGTCACCCCTAAGTGTTTAATTAAGTCAGTTCCACCCCACCAGTGAAGTGCATTATTGTTTATCTTGTGAGAAGTGATTTACGCTTCTTGAAATTTTATTCTGAAGGGATAACTGACTTGTTACATAAGTACACTAACTTTAGAACATAATTTACTGTTCAGGCCCACCAGGCAGATAATTTACCTACCTGGTTAGGTTATATTACCTTTGTGAAGGGTGTGTGAGCTCACTTGCCAGAGATTTAAACAACTGATGTCAATTAATAGCTGTTGATATTATCTGCCAGTAGTTACCCATATAATTGGCGGATCTTATTGCCATACAGCCTACTGTTATCGTAGCATGATTCTATGCCACCGCTGTATTTATATTGTGAATATATGGGTTAATATTGTTTTTGGTGGTATTATTTGCTAAACATACCCTTGCTTGTGTTTGAGTCGTTCGACCTCGCGTTTCGCGAATTATAGAAGTATTATGGATCTTGATTCTAAGTCACCAAGTCATCATAGTTCCCCGCGTAGGTACTAATGACACCTTGAACCTGGCCACGTGTTGCGGAAAGTGGCTGGCGACTCTCAGACTTTGATAAACTCAGAGTGTTTATATAACACCCGAACCCCCCTGAGATGTCTTAATGCTTGAGCTCTGCTTAGGCATCTACTGCTTATTGAGAGAATTGTGGTGTGTCCCACCTCTCTGGTACTTAGTAGCGAACGGTCGTAGCAATTCCTTTTGAAAATAAAAATTAAATTTTAGGTAAATTTGCTGTTTAGCACACACGGTAATTTAAGAAAAAAATTCACAGAAACATACTTAGAACTCTTTCTGGATGCATATACCACAAAAAAAATTTCTTGCAAACGGCCCCTAAGTAAGGTACAGGGCCAGGCGTGAATAGGGATGCTGGGCTGGAAAGAAGTTAAATAAAAAGGAAATGTGAGCAGAAGTTTCGAAAATTTTATCGAAAACAGTCAATCTGAGCAAAAAACTCAGGAGATGACTTTCGTGCAGTTTTAATTGCTAAATCATAACATCCTATCAAACTAAAAAAAGTGACGTACTATATTTTTTTAGAATCAAACCTCGGGCGTGACCCCTGTGCACGCAACTGGCAAAATGAGAAAAACATTTTTAGCTTAAAATATGCCTCTGTATACATTTAAAACTGTCACCAAGTTTTAAAATCATATTAATTTGCGTCTTTTAGTTAAAAAAAAATATTTCAACACCCAGTATCATAAAAACAAAGCCGTTTAGGACTTATGTTTTTATAAATTTTTTGTCTTAAAAATAAGTAGAAAATAGCGCTCGCACGTTTGGCTACATACTTAGTTCAAGCCCTGTATATCAGTCATAAAAAATGTGTACCACAGGAAAATTAATTGTTATCAGCTACTTGTGACGTTCTCCCACAAAGTGGCTTGCTAAGGAGGATCGTTTTAACTGTCTTCTTGAAAACACACACTCTATCTATATACTGTTAAATGGCTAACCCAATAACAATCAATGCAGAGCAGTTACCTCTGATTTGATGTAGAGTGATGTTCGTGAATTTGCAGGTTACTAATACATCTTGTGTTGTAGTTATCTTCAACTGCATTGCAAGCATATCTGCCTCTGTTTTACAATATATCTACTAGTACATGCTTTGGAGCGCAAATATGATGTGGTCCCTGCCGGTGTTCTTACAAGTCTATCTATAAGGGATGTTGAGCATTATCCGAACACTTTTATGTGGTTTAATACTTGACTTGTCTAACTTGATAGTCCCTAGTGTATGCTATCAAATCTTAACGGTGGGCGAAAACACGCCAAATTTAGAAATAATACAGTGAAGGTGCTGCAAATTTGGAACTGTTGGTACTACAGACGTTGTGGATGACATTTGTATGCAGAGTTTTGCAATGTGCTCATCCATGAAGCGTTAATAACCTGGTAATCTCTAACGCTGTATGTACAGGATGGGCCAAAGTAGACCCTATCTTATGGAAACTCATGTTTTTGTCAGAGGTAGAAAAAAAAAGCACACGACTCAGCATCAGCTACTAAACAACTTTAGCTTTTTGGCCAGACCAGCGGGTTACGATCAGAAATCAGCGCCGCTCATAGGCACCCTAGTCGGTTAATACAAGGAGGGAAAAGGGGAGGCGGTGTGCTTTAATCCTCAACGCCTACGCCCAGGAATCAACAACTGAGGCAGGCGTTTTAGAATAACCTAGATCGTACCATGCTATTACATCCTCACATTTAATCGGTGACCGTCATACGGAATACATCTCAGTGTGAGTGAGTGATAAAATTATCTGCCCTAATAAAAATTGAATGTATTTACAGAAAAATGCCGTAATTATATTTAAAATAATTTAGGTTATTTTTATTAATTGTGCTTTGTAATACACAATTATTGCATAGAAGGATAAAGCTAACGTAGGATATGAACGAGCAATGGGGTGGTCTAGAACCACCCAAAAAAATAAACGATGGAACTCAGATGAGTGATTAAAATTTATCTGAAAATGAAAATCAAGTAAATAAAAATAATTCTATAGACCTTGATAATAGATACAGGCCTTCAGATAAGGGAACTTATTATGTACATGTCGAGTACAAACTAAATAGTTTAGAAAGGTTATTTCCAGTACGTGTAGGATACTACTTATATAAAGACAAAAAGTTGAAGGAATCGATACTTGACATCAAAGAAGTTGGATATCACAGAGTAAAGGTAATCCTAAATACACACACAGCTGCAAGTAGTGTAATTAATAACAAAATATTATCTCAAAATAATCTTATAGCATATATACCACAATTTTATACTTATAAAAAGGGAGTTATTAGTAGGTACTTATTTCGATACAGAATTTTTAAAACGGGAAATAGAATCAAAAATAAAGTTACCGAAGTTAGAGGAATGATGAAAAGAGTGGTAGACAAAAAAAGGGAATCTAAACTAGTACCGCGGGAAATAATTACAGTGTCATTTCAGGGGGATACTTTACCTAACGAGGTAAGAAAACTTATGGACACAGCAAGTGCGTTATGGTAGTGAATTTTTATAAAAATGTTTTTAATAGCAAACATGTTTTTTTAAGAAAGCAGACATTAATCTATATAGTAGAAACAATGTGCCATGTTTCATCATAATCACTTTATTTTTTGAAAATGTACAAAAATTTCCCAACGGAAACTTGAATTGTTCCCGAAAAAACTGGTTTTCTGGTCAACCTTATAGGTTAATAGCAAATTGAGCTATTCAAATTTAAAGCATTTAATGAAAATTTGCTACCATAACGCACTTGCTGCGTCCAGAATTTCTTTTCTTATAAAGATGTATTATATTTCGATGGAAAAAAGGAAAATTTGAATCTTCAACGACTTATGGGCCACCCTGTAATTTTGGAAATATTTTTTTAAGATGTAGCTCAAGACACTATAATTAGTGTATACCATTTTTTCGTAACTTGCATAATAACGGATATATTGGGCCTTAATGATTTTTTACGAAAATTTGACAACAATGATATACCATTAAACGATAAACTCTATAGCCAACACTACTGTCAAAGCATCAGAGAAAAGGTCTATTTTAAATTAATTTTCTGGGAATATTTTAGTAAAATGAAGGACAACGACAATTGAAACTAAAAGTTCAGGCTTTGTAAAGCATTACTTTGTTAATTCCGGAGATATGAATTTTTTTCGAATATATATATATATATATATATATATATATATATATATATATATATATATATATATATATATATATATATATATATATATATATATATATATATATATATATATATATATATATATATATATATATATATATATATATAAACATATAAAAATTGAAACTGGCCCCGGATATGGGTTCTAAGGCTCCTAGTTCGCGCTCACTTGCAAAAAATATTTCAAAATTCAAAAGTCGGGATCTCCC
The DNA here is from genome assembly GCA_964006375.1 of Tillus elongatus. Taxonomy (NCBI): domain Eukaryota; kingdom Metazoa; phylum Arthropoda; class Insecta; order Coleoptera; family Cleridae; genus Tillus; species Tillus elongatus. The sequence goes on from OZ023264.1 coordinate 71,268,109, forward strand.
CATTAGTAAATTTTTTCTACGAAAATTCACTAATAAACGGGGTAAATTTCTCGATAGTACATATACCCGGTAGTTCAATGCATGAAATAATGTCTTCGATATAATAATACTACTAAAATTTGCAAGAAACAAGGTAATTGTTTCAAAACATGTGGGGAAAATCATGACACAAAAATTTGTGATAATGAAAAATATTGCAATATTGTAAAGCAAGTGAACATACCACAATATCCAGGGTTTGTCCAGTATACCGAAAACAAAAATCAATTAAACAAATAATGGCAAATTATAACTTATCTTTTAAAGAAGCCGAGAAAATAGAAAAAAATCTCTAGTTATGCGAAGGTTACAACATATAACAGATTTCAAGCTTTAACCGATTTAACACAGTTTCCACCGCTTAGGGCACCTAAAGAAACTCACCATAAAACAAGCCCTACACAGTATTCACAAAGCACAAACACATATCAGTCACACACACATCATATTTCACGCGCAAATGCAAAACCTAGACAATCGCAACAAAAGAAACGAAAAGCATCTAAAGCGCCAACGCAGAAGTGCTCAAAATCTGTTTGACCAAATCCATACCGAGAAGATTTTATTGAATGCAAAGAAAAAATAACAGAACAACTTACAGTATTATTCATTGAATTAATGAAAAAAATTACACCAGAAACGTGTCTAGAAACGATAGAAATTATAATTGAAAAATTCCGTTTACCAATTAATAGATAATCTTGTGGTCGATGAGTGTGAATATGAGTCGAGTTGAGACGGGGTTAAAAATCGTTAAATGGAATTCTTATCCTTTAAAAAACAAAGGCAGTTTAGTAAAGTTTCTTTCAGATAATAGGGTAGATATTCTAGTAGTTAGTGAAACATCGTTAAAATCTAGTGATGATTTATTAGCAGTTGGGGGTTACAACATAATTATAAAGATAGGTTATGTCGTAGGGCAGGGATGGTTGAATACTTATTGATAAACATTAAAATTTTTGGGAAGTTAAACTTAGCTGTATTCCACACAATGAGGTGGATCCTTGTTGTATTTACTTGACAAACCTTGATATAATATATATATATATATATATATATATATATATATATATATATATATATATATATATATATATATATATATATATATATATATATATATATATATGTAGTTAGTGTATATAAACCTCCAAATATTAGAATCAACATCTCGAGTTGGAAAAACTTTTTTGAAAAATTTAGTAATAAGAAAACTATACTCGGTGGGGACTTTAATGTTCATCATAATTTATGGCGATCCATAGGGACGATAACAACGGAGTAAGTTTAGCAGAAGCTATTGACGAAACTAATTTTACTGTAATTAATGATGGTACGCCGGATAAGATCACGAGACCATCGGAGTCGCCGTCGATAATAGATTTAAATTTAGTATCTAGGTGCTTAGCTCAAATAATGGAGAGTAAAGTTTTAGAGGACAATCTTCGTCCAGATCATTTCCCAAAAATGATTAACCTATTTAAGAACCACATAAAAAAATCAAATATCCCTTATACAAGGAGGAAAGAAAAAACAACAAACTGGGACCTATTCAATCACAGTCTAGAAAATAGGTTACAAGAGATTCCAGAGAACACCAGTGAGAAATTTTCATTACTAATCAATTCTGTTACTGAAGCAGCTAATGAATGCATAAAGGTAACAGTTTCAAAAGGGTTCAAACAGCGGCCGCGTTGGTGGGTCCACGAATGCAGCAACCTAGTAAAACAACGAAAAGAAGCCTTACGTGATTACAAATTGGTCACAAATTGGGAAAACGACTTTACATATAAACAAATAGAAGCAAATGTAAAAAGGAAATTAAAAGAAAAAAGTCGGAAATCCTGGCAAACGTTTGTTTCTTACCTGAACAAAAATAGTTCATTATCTTGTGTGTGGAAATTTGTTAAAAACTTCAATTAAAAAAAAGACCATAATACAAACGTGTTTCCTGAAGAAGAGATGCGTCTGAAAATTCTAGATGAAATAACTATTATAGGCTCATCAGAAAATATGGGTACGTTTGAGGAAAAGCCCAAATTAAATTGGTTTAGTACACCGTTTACATTAGAAAAATTAGAGCTAGCGATTAAAACAGACCAAATGAAAGAAATGGTTTTGTGTCTAATTCTTAAAAAGAATCAAGATTAATTAAAAGCAAACTCTTATCGCCCAATTTCATTGCTGAATTGCGTAACCAAAACATTCGAAAGAATGATTGAAAGATGTTTGGAATGGTATGTTGAACATCATAATATACTGACCACCACACAATTCGGTTTTCTAAAAGAAGTGGAAACTATGGAGGCATTGACTCAACTGATTACTGACACCCAAGTAGCTTTTTCAGAAAATAAATATGTAATGTGTATTTTCGTTGACAACAAAGGAGCATATGACTGCGCTAACCTAAAATTATTAAAAATTGACTTAATGCGTTTCGGCATTCCAAATAATATAGCTCTAAACATTGTTGAAATGTTTCATAACAGAACGATTTATGTGAGAGACAACAACAATAATATTCATGGTCCTCGAATTCATATACACAGTTGCGTCTTCATACAATGAGTGTCTGTCAGCTTAGAATTGTCGCATATGTAATCAGTAAATGGATTGATGAACGTGAATTTAACATAAATACTGAAAAAACTTCAATTATGTTTCTCACTAGACATCGTCTGAAACCACCAGCATATATCCAAATCAGCCTGGGAGATATAAAGACAGAATGCTAATAGTTACAAATATTTAGGAATGATCTTAGACAATAAGCTTTTGTGGGCAGAACATGTAAAATATATAATAGGAAAATGTTAACGTGGAATAAACCTATTGAGGGCTACAATCAGTGTCCAATGGGGGGCATCGTTTAATGTTGCCCTGTTATTTTCTAGATCATATATACGTTCCATTTTGGATTATAGCTGTAATATTTATGGTGGCAGTTGTAAAACAAACATCAAAAAAAAATTGAACAATTATAGGCGCTTAGAATATGCCATGAAGACAACACCAACGGAAATAGTATTCGCAGAAACTCAAGAACCATCATTTAATCTCAGAATAAACCTTCTAGCGGAAAAACAGTTACTCAAGACAAGAAGCAGAAGCGAAAACCAAACCGAGAACTTTCACTACTTATTTATAGAGACATTAACAAATAAGTTTTGGTCCAAAAAGAAAAAATCCACCATTAGCAGTCGCGTACTATTGAACCATGAGAATCCAAAACCATATTACAGTTAATATAGTGCCACAGAAATTCCAGCTAAGTTATAAAGCAATGGTATATTTACTGGATGTATTCATACCAAAGTTCACTGAATCTCCATGTGTTAACAGAATAATATTTCAACGCATAATAAGTAAATATAACAATTACACAAAAATATATACCGGCGGGTCAAAAACTGATGATGGGGTTGGAGCAGCCTTTTATGTTGAACAACCAACAGCATCCTTGAAAATTAGAGTACACATTGAAAGCTCAGTACTTACAGCAGAATAGTTAGCCATTGAGAAAGCTGCAGAGTGGACATATAAAAAAGAAAAAAAAATGCCATAATTATAAGTGATTCCCAGTTGGCATTAGGAGCAATAAAAAGCAGCCACTATGACACTAAAATAAACGAGATAGTGAAAAATATCAGCCAGATTTGCTACAACGGTAACCATAAAATGATAGTTAAATTCCTCTTGGTTAAAGGTCACAGTACAATCAAAGGCAATGAAATAGTAGATATGTTAGCAAAATAAGCCAGAAATCAAACACAAATAGAATGCTTAAAGGTCCCATCTACAGACTTTGTTACACATAGCAAAACAAAAAACAGAACACTTTGGGAAAAAGAATGGATAAAATACACAGAAAAATTAAATAACAGGTATAAATTATTACATCCAAAATTACCAAAAAAGTGTGAGTCTATATTTACACGAAAATGAGAGAAATATATTAACAACCACAATTAGAATTAAGATTAACCATGGTAGATTTCGAGCACACTTAAATCGGCTTGGAATAGAATCAACTCCCTACTGTAACTGTGACGGAGACTCGATATGTGATTTAGAACACATAGTACTTTCATGCAGCTTGCATGCAAATCAACGCAAAACACTTATGCATGCCTTGATGAAAATAGTAGAACTACAATTTCCTCTCAACCTAAATTATTTTCTTAGTTTTAAGAATAAAAAATATTGATCCTGTTATAGGGATATTTTAAAAATATAGGTATAGTATTATAAATGATTGTATATATTTAAGTACGCTGTTGTTAGTTTATAGTAATAAGTAAAATACATGTAAATATAGAATAAGCTTTTCGTCTGTTTGTCCTACTGTGCTACCTTCTCAATCCGTGGGCTGTCAGTGTGTCGATGAGCCTTGGTGGGTCGCTAGGCGATAATGTGTCCCTGCCCCCCCCCCCCCCCCAACACACAAATACACAAAAACCAAACAAACGAAACCCCAAAAATAAACCAAAAACAAAACCAAAAAAAAACAAGATGTATGGATGTATATATACATGTGTATATATGTAAGATATCAATTATTAATATGACTAATAGGTAAAATAAATATAAATAACCTTCAACTGCAATTAAAAAATCTGTGATGAATGAACTACAAGTTCGTGCCATCCCGAGTGTTTGAGTGTTTACACTCACTCACTCAAACTCAGCTCAACTTATTACATCCAGGAGTCAACATCTAGTGTAATAGCCGGCAAATCATTTACCACAGGGCGGTATAATAACAGGGCAAACTCACCTAAGGCTGAAGACGCTTGTCTGGCAGCTGAACTGCTGCTTGTACTGATTATGTCGGTGTATCGGTGAATGCTCGGAGAGAAAGACTTTCCTTGAATTCTCGGTCTCCTTTATATCCACCGTCAGTGATAAAATGTAGATACCTGATGATGACATTATCACCGGATTAATACGTATCTTGATTTATTTGAAAGCACATTTTCTCGGTATCTTGTGTTTGTTCTTTAAATTAAGTTGTTTGAAATAAATTAGTATTTATGAATTTATTTGTTGCATATATGGTTAATTACATTGTATCGAGGTGTATTTATTCACCTTGTTACACTTTTTGTTTTTAAAGATAATTGATATCTGAAAAAACTTACTCGCAGCATTTTTTGATGTGGAATAAGCTGGTGTGGTTTGTTTTAATACAGGGTTATTGAAACATTTGCTATGGCAAAATATTTTTTTGAATTCTAGGCCACTCGATATATTTTTATATTTTCTTGTAGTTCTCAAAATCCTCTTTTGAAAAATATATAATACTAATCTGAACCTAAAAATTTACGATGAATAAGGCTTTAAAATAAATTAACTGTAAAATCAAGTAGCCAATACAGCTCATACCGCTACGCTACGCTACGAAAATTACTGTAAAAGAAACAAAGTTGGCGGCTGTCAAATTGGTCTGAGACATCTTGAATTTGCAGGATCCGTTTTAATAACCGTGGTTCAATATGGCAAGTGTATCCAAACTATAAAAAATACGATATATTAAAATGTTTTATCGAGTGTAATGAGTATGTGGACGCTGGCAGTCAACTTTATCAACATCGATATCCAGAACGAGCACAGCCATTTGGTACAATGTTTTAAAGACTGAAGAGAAACCTAACAAATTTTGGTGTGTTTTCTAAACCGCGACAGAACAATAATCATAATATTTATCACTAATAATGAATGGATATTACAGTTTTTGGCTCAATTGAAAATCACACCAAACTGTCTATTCAAAATTTGCATACCGAAACTGGTATTTCAAGGACAAATGCCAGACGAATTTTAAGAAAACATAAGTTTACAGCTAAAGAATTAGGAAAATACACCATCTACTTCCTGCGGATCATGATAGAAGACAGAAATTCTGTCAGTGGTATTTGAGAAGTGTGCTGAAAATGAAAACTTTGGCTTGAACTGTATTTGGAAGGACGAGGCAAATATCAGCAGCGATGGTATATTTGATAGGTATAATAGTTATGCATGGGCCTGTGCTAATACTCATGCAACAATAACCCTAAGAAAGTGAGGCCGTTTTAGTTTTAATGTATGGGCAGGCCTCTTTCGTGGAAGAACAATTGATACCTATATGATGGCATACTGAATTCGGGCGATATTTACATATCCTTCAAACGCATGTTGAACACTTTTTAGACGACCTACCATTAGTTCAAGAAGAGGGGCCTATATTTTTTCAACAAGATGGTGCTCTACCGAATAATTTAGGAGTTATACGTAAGTACTTAAATGAACTGTTTGGTCAAGACTGGATAGAAAACCAAGGGTCAATTGCTTGGCCATCCAGATTACCAGACTCGACAACACTTGATTACTATCTTTGGGAAAGAATTAAGGATTTGGTATATAAACAACATATTACCTCAAGAGAAATGCTAGAGAAAGCACTACAATATGGATTTGCCACAATAACCAACATTGACTAAAGAAATTGCGTCGAGTGCTGGCAGGAAACGTTGCTGCTTATGTATGAATGACAACGGTGCCCAATTTGAACAAACATTATAAAGTGGATATTATTAGATAACATGTTTTTCTAATTTTTTTAATAGTTGTGCTAATATTTAATGCTAATATTTCCAAAATAAATAACGTTGTTTTCAGAGTTTCTAAATACCCATATTTAGTTTTATTCCATTTTTGTGAGTCTTGCGAGAGTTAAAAACTGTTACAATAAAGCATTCTTAAGTTCAGAAATATATATACTCTAATTTAAATAAATTAGTAATTTATTGTCAAATACACTATAAAACAATTGTCATGCGGCAGTATACTATAGTGGCTAGTTGATTTTTACGTTAATTTACTTTAAAGCCTTATCTAGTATATGGTAAAGTGATAAACTTAGATATATAGTATTATATATTTTTGAAAAGAGGATTTTAAGAACTACAAGAAAATGTAAAAATATATAAAAAGTATCCCACAAGCCAAAATTTTGTTTTACTGTAGCAAATGTTGCAATAAACCTGTCCTAAAACAAACCACACTAGCTTATTCTACATAAAAAATGCTGTGAGAAATTGTTTTCAGAAATCAATTATATTTAAAAACAAAAAATTTATATGACACCAAAAAAATAGACCTAATTCTAGAAACGCCTTCTAGTGGCAAAACAATATGAGATAGCAAAATTTTTTCTGCACCAGTGACTTTCTCATAAACTTTGACTCCGCGCGATCGGGGTTGATTTTCTTCTATCTCTGACAGAAACATGTGTTTCCATGAAAAACGTCTACTTTGACCCACCTTGTACAGTGTGTAGCCAAATTATTGAAACCACTCAACATTTTCTGGTTTTCTGGTTGTAAGAAAAAACAGTGTAGTAGTTATTATAAGACTATTTATTTATGTGAATAACAAAAAAATGAGACATTTATGTAACTTGTTGATAACAATTACAAAAATTATTTAAAAAAATATAAAGATTTTCAATATTTTCTCACATCACCTCTTGCAGCTATGACTGCCTGGATCCTACGTGCCATGATTTCTATGCACTTAAGAGTATTTTATTTGACTTTTAGTGAATTTTCTTAGAAAAAAATCACTAATCCAGACTTTTGATTTTTGAAAATTTTTCAAACGAGCGCTGCAAATTTGGCTTCTTTATAATAACTCAAATACACATGCAATAATTGAATCACCGTTAGAGTAATTGAATTACACATAAAGTCATTCAATTACTGTGAGGGCAGTTAACTTAAAAAAAAAGAGGTAGTTGGTATTTGATATTCCAATTATTCTGACAGGTAATTGATAATTGGTAGTTCAACTACCCTAATTGTGACTGCTCTGTATAAGGGTGATGCGCAAATTAGTTAATATAGATTATGGAGTTGTGTTTCCTTTCCGCCTTAACTAACTAGTTATTATTAGTTTATTTTAATTTTAATTTCAACATTACACCACGAGGGCTTACAGCCTAAATACTATCGTACCGTGGGTGTCGAAAAGGAGGAAAGAGGTAACTTCTTAATTCTGGACTTGAAGGTTTGGAGATTCGGACGAGAAGGAAAAACAGGCGCGGGCAAGGAATTCCACAACTTGGAAGTCATCGGGACAAAAGAGCGGGCATAACAAGATGTTCCATGTCTGGTGACCTGGACAGTAAAAGGGTGCATTCGCACTGTTCCCCTGGTAGATCTGTTGGGGACAGCAGGTGGAGGAACTATGGAAGAAAGCTCCCCTGAGCAGTGCCCGTGCAGATATCTATAAAAGAGAGAGAGAGAGAGAGAGAGAGAGAGAGAGAGAGAGAGAGAGAGAGAGAGAGAGAGAGAGAGGTCACCAACGGCACGTCGGTGGGCAAGGGATGGCAGCCTTTGGGTAAGGGTAGGGTCACTAACGAGACGTATAGCTCTCCTCTGAATGGAGTCCAGGATAGCGAGTGTAGAAGTGGCAGCAGCACCCCAGATGTGGGAGCAGTATTCGAGGTTTGGCCTTATTTGCGAAGTATATAAGGTATAGAGATTAGCTGGTGAAAAGCATTTGCGAGTCCGGAAGAGGAAACCTAATTTCTTAGCAGCCGCTTCTGCAATTGATGTGACATGTTGGTGCCAATTGAGATTTCGATCCACAGAAATGCCAACCAGTGAAAACGACTCATTACTTTGAATAACTTGGTTGTTCATTGTGATGGGTCTAGGGCTGGTGTATCTTTTATGAGAAAGAAAGCAAGACTGAGATTTGGTGGGGTTGAATTGTACAAGATTTATACTTTCCCAGTTAAATATTTTTTGGAGATCCACGGAGACAGAACCCTCCATAAGTCTGCGATCCTCATCTAATTAGGCCAAAGAGACAGACTTAGAATATTGTATATTTGAGTGGGGGGTGCTGTCGTCCGCGTAACTGTGAACTGGGTTGGATGTGCTGGAGAGGAGGTCATTGATGTGGAGAAGAAACAAAGTAGGGGCTAAAGCTGAACCTTGAGGAACTCCTGCATTAATTGGATATAGTTTAAAAGAATGGTCATCCACGACAACAGAAATGCTCCGGTTGGAGAGGAAGTTTGCTGTCCAGGTACAGAGTTTTGGTGGTAGGCCATAGGCGGGAAGTTTATTAAGCAGTGCTGCGTGTCAAACCTGGTCGATTGCTTTGGATATGTCACGAGAGACAATCCGGGATTCACGGTGTAGTTCCATAGACTTGTTCCAAGAATGGGTGACAAAGGAGGTCAGCAGTTGATCTGCGCTGACGGAATCCATACTGACTGTCGTGGATTAGACTGTGTTTTTCAAGAAATTTTAGTAATTCAGTGTTTATATATTTTCCGTCACTTTAGAGATGACTGAAAGGAGAGATAAAGGCCTGTAGTTGCTAGGAAGCGCTTTGGATGCTTTCTTGGGGACGGGTTGTATTCGAGCAGTTTTCCAGTTACTAGGGAATATACCTCTATTGTAAGATGTCTGAAACAGACGAGTCAGGACAGCAGCAAGTTCTGGTGCGTATTTTTTGAGAACAATTGCTGGGATCTCGTCAAGGTTAGAGGCTTTCCTGGTATTAAGAGAAGAGAGAATCTTTCGTACCTTTTTAGTTTTGGAAATAACATCCGTCATTTTATGCGCGACATTGTGGACTGTCGGTGGTTGAACATTTGAAGGTGGGTTGAGAGTAGAATTCCGGCGAACAACGAGGCAAATAGTTCAGCCTTGCCCAGGGCGGTAGAAACAATTTCATCCCCTGAGAGGTGGGAACGTGCTCTTGCAGAAATTATTCCCAATATATTTAGCAAGAGTCCAGAAGGGTTTGCTGTCCTTGGAGTTTAAGAGGACTTTGTTTTTGATGTGGTTATTAAACGAGTTTTTTGCCTTAGAAAGAATGCGGACATAGCGGTTTCTTGCGTCGTTAAATGCTTGACGGTTTTCTTGACTGGGATTGTGTAGAAGCGTTTTGTGAGCTTTGACCTTTTCAAGTCTGGTCTTGTCACAAGATTTAGAGAACCCGGGCTTTTGAGTGGCTGAAGAGGTTTTCTGTGTACGTGGAATAAATAATTCCATGCCAGCTTGGATAATTTCGGTGATGTTTTGTGAGATATCAGAGGGGTCAGGATGAGAGAAGCAGACAGACGCCCATGGAAATGAGGAAAAGTAATCTCGCATTTCGTCCCACTTCGCGGAGTTGTAGTACCAAACGATACGTGGGTGTGATGACTGTGTGACCTCGGGTTGTATTGCGCAGGAAGCGGTGACCATACCATGGTCTGAGCGACCGAGGGGGGCGTGACTGATACATTATAGCATTCAGGATTTGTAGTAAGAAGGAGATCCAAGGGATTTGAGCTGTGTGTTGGGATGCGAGGAAACTAAGTAGGTTGCTAAACCATTTTGGCTAAAGAGTTGCTGACTGCAAAGGCCTCTGCTGCTCTCCCTTGTGGATCGGTTTTTGAAGATCCTAGCCAGTCCTTATTATGGACATTTAAGTCACCAAGAATAGTGACCTCGGAGGAAGGATATTTAGAAATCAGATGGTTGGTTTTTTCAGAAAGGTAGTCAAAGAGCTGGACAAAGTTGTTGTCAGATGGTGACCGGTAAATGCAACAGATGAATTTAGTTGCAGCCCTGAGAGAGAGTTTTATCCAAAGCATGTCTTCTCTTCCAGCTTCTAAATTGGGGAGTTTGGTGCAGGGTAGATTGCTACGGACGTTTGCGCACACGCCTCCATGCAATCTAAAGGAAGTAATGAGCTCATAGCCCGGGAAATTAAGGTGATTAGTGGATGTTTTGGCACTGATTTGGGTTTCGGTGAGGAAGAGGAGTTGGGACCTATTAGCCTGGAGAAAATGGTGGACGGAGTTCAGACTAGAATTTAGGCCACATATATTGGAGAATGATCGTTATCTCTGCTGTACAGCATGTAGCTAAATGTCAGTCCTATCATTAGGATTTGCTGTTGGGCGTTGCTCTTAATAAACTAACAAATAAATACCTATTAACAAAGCATGTAGGGCACTGTTTACTAATATCAACATTTTGCAAGTCTTAAGCAATTTAGTATTCTAGGCAACACTATGCATTTTATAAAGTGAAGAGCATTTGCAAAATAAATAAGGAATTAGCATAAATAGGTCATTTAGTCACTACAAATAGAAAGTGGTCAGTTCAGATGTCCGTGATACAAACATTACAACCATGTGTGTAGGAAATGCCTGGAAATAGCTCTTTTTATTATTTCAACAAACTTGTCAAGCCCACAAGCCGCACGTTTAATAAAGGAATCTGATTAATTAACGCCGATTAGCCGTTCTCCTTCCTTCAGACTCAAGATACTATCATTAGAGTTAATGAATGTTGGTAACATTATTCAAACAGTAGTTAATTCCGTTGGGAACATGCAAGTTTACAAACACTTCCGAGACTCAATCACAAAGAATCAACATTGTCATCCGATCCAGCCTCAAATAGAAAGAAGGGGAGACTTGAAAAGGTGATAATATAGTCAAATAAGAACTCAAGTTTCGGTCTCCGAATCCCAAATGACTTGTTTCTTGGTTATTTTTCAGCTGGCAAAGTCGAAAGTTTGTTTGTTGATGAATGGGTGACGAACACGTAAAACTGCGTCCACTAGTATACACAGCAAAGACATATATTTAGTCGTGTTGGTAGAAACAGCGCAACCTAGAAAAGTCGATAAGGCGACTCACGAATGTGTCTGGGAATATTTAAATTTAGTATTATTAGCTTGTGTTCCGCATAACTACTAGATTATGACTATTCACAAAATTCGGAATATATTTTCATTTAAACCAAATGCAGGGTTTCCCGTGCATGCGTAGAAAGTAGGTCTATTTTAGGTCATACTCTAGTGTAGGTATATAGACAGTCTTTTGTCGGTAATGAAGCATTTAGAGTTAATCAGAAAAGTAACGAGAAACTTTTGTATGCAACGTTTTATGTTAACTTTTTCGTATTATATTTATCTAAAGAACTGATGTTGTTTTGTTGCTATTAATTTTCAGCTGACCACAAAATTACTCAAAAATACATGTACCTGTGTTTCACTAAGTAAAGATTGGAACCTGTGATGAGCGCTGATAAATACACTTGTAGAATGCAAATCACCACAACACATCTTTTAAAGCCTGGGACCTTTTTCGCGCTCATTTGAATAATTTTTTTCCAGATTCAAAAGTCACGATCTCCTCATTAGTGAATTTTCTCTACGAAAATTTACTAAAAGTTATACAATCTGATTTAAATGCAGCACTTGTGAAGCCAGGTGAAAAGTTTTTACGGCTGTATTAACTATGGAACGGTTTCACCAAGTTAGGACAATAACAAACAACCGGATCAGCTATTCAAATAAAATTAAATCTGAAAAGGTTTCATTTCATGAATTCATTTGTATAAAAATTCTCAAAAAAAAATCATCTTAATTACGCAGTCTGATTAGAAAAGGGTAAAATGAAATTAAAGATTTAAAAAAATTAAAAAAAAGTCTGGACGCAGCAAGTTGCGTTGTGGTAGTGAATTTTCATACAAATGATCTGGCACCAAATATTTCTTTATAACTTTTTTTCCTGTAACATACAAATCTAAATTTTGATATATGGTTTCCGTTGAATGTCGTAAACTTGTGCATCAAATTTGATTACCATAGGTTTTTTATTTTTGGAGAAAGAAATTTTTTCGCAAAGGGAACCCATAATTTTCTCAGAAAACCTGGTTTGATTTTCCTGGATAACAAACTTATTCAAGCCACTTACAAACGGAAGGTACGTGCCAAATTTGATCAAAATCGGCCCACTATTTTTTGGGTTTACGGTGTCATACGTATATATATATATATATATATATATATATATATATATATATATATATATATATATATATATATATATATATATGTATGTATGTATGTATATCTTCCAAAAATAAGATTTGTTGAGGTTCTCAAAATAGGTATTTGTTTATGAAATGGTTTCATCATTAGAGTCAAATCTCTTCCCGTCGACCCATTTCTTTAAGTTTGGAAAAAATAAATAGTCACTCGAGGCTAAATACGGAGAATATGGCGGATGAGGGAGCAATTCGAGCCCAATTTATGCAATTTCGCCATGGAGACTACACATGTGTGCACCCTTGTATTGTGTTGGTGGAAAATAACTATTTTTTTGGCCAAATGCCGTCGTTTTTTCAAATCGTCATTAAATCGGTCAAATAAGTTGGTATAATATTCGCCAATGATTGTTCTTCCCTTTTGAAGGCAATCAATGTAGATTATACCGCGTGCATCCCAAAAAACGGTCGCCATGACTTTGGCTGACAAACCCATCTTGGCCTTCTCCGGCGCCGATTCACATGGAGAAGCCCACTGTTTCGACTGCTGCTTGGTCTTTGGTGTGTTGTGGTGAATTCATGTCGTCCACGGTTACGAAACGGCGCAAAAACTCGTCCCTATTGCGGTTGAACAACCCCAAACACTCCTTTGAAGTTGTCACACGATTGCGTTTGTGGCTGATTGTGAGCAAACGCGGCACCCATCTTGCGGATAGCTTTCTCATAAACAACTGATCATGCAAAATCGAGACTAATGAGCCATGTGATGTGCCTATGGCTTCCACAATCTCCCGCACTTTCAATCTCCGATCGACCAACACCATTTCGTGAATTTTTTCAATTGTTTCGGGTATAGCGACCTCACCTGGGCGTCCAGAACGTTTGGCGTCATTTGTGCTTGTACGGCCGCAACGAAATTCAGTAAACCACTTTTTTACCATAGAAATTGATGGTGCAGAGTCCCTATAGTATTTATCAGGCTTAGCCTTGGTTTGAGTCATGGTTTTTTCCGCAAAAGATAATGTTTGATGAGCACACGAAATTAACTTTTTTCCATTTTCCTTATAACTCAAGAGGTTGGCTATTTTCAATGGCTATCTAACACAAACTAAGTGACGCAGCTTGTTAAAAATTTGACAGGAGTCAACTGACAGATGCTTGTTGACAGGAGCAGTGTTGCCCTTCCTGTGAGGAGGCGCGAAATTCAAAAAGTCACGGACTTATTGACCCGCCCTCGTATATATATATATATATATATATATATATATATATATATATATATATATATATATATATATATATATATATATATATATATATATATATATATATATATATATATATATATATATATGAGGGATCCTAGTTCGCGCTCACTTAAAAAAAAAATTCAAAATCCGGAATCTCCCCATTAGTGAATGTTTTCTAAGAAAATTCACTAAAAAGTAAAGTTACACCACTTAGGATTAGAACTAACTATGTTATTCGACGGTAAATCCTTCAATCGCTGAGCCAGACTTAACATGACAGATGTACTGTGCTAAGAGTATATAACCTAGTGTGTTAATATTCTATCGTCTTTATTATTTATGGCAAACAATTTTCATTTCAAATGGATTTTTTGCACATATTTTGATCAAATGAAGGAAAATAACAGCTAAGACCAGACCTAGGAGCTTCTTTAGTCATTTTATGCGATATTTTCACTCATAAAGCACATTATTATGCATTAGTAAGGCTACCCGAATTATCAATTTTGACGTTTCAAATTTGTTTTTAATCAAAAGCTTATAACTTCATCCCCTTTTAGCATAGAGATCTGAATTTTGTGCATAGGATACTCTTTATGGTAGAAACCCACGTAGCAAATTTGGTTGCAAAAGCTTCATTATTTCCGGAGATACTAACATTTGCCAAAAGAAAACCAAAAATTTTCCGGAAAAACTGGTCCGATTTTCCTGGCTAACGAACTTATCCAAGCTATTTATAAAAGGATATATATATATATATATATATATATATATATATATATATATATATATATATATATATATATATATATATATATATATATATATTGTGCTGGGAAATTGCACATTATAAACTGTTAGTACATCAGAGTGTACATAATGCAAAGGCTATATAAATTTCAATAAAAAAAAGGAAAACCCTTACGGAAGCTAGTTTGATGACGTTAAGCTTAGCTTAGCAATGGGGTTGAAATAGTAGGACCACTGGTTAGTAGTAAGTACAATACTTACGGTTTACAGGTGATGTATATGGGCTCTCTGTAGATTGTGTATATATCCACATCGTTCGACATTTTTTCTTTACACTAAAACATAAAACAAAATAAAAACTTTAATATATAAGCATATTCTCTTTTATTGTTAGTCAGTGTTATTTGGATAAGCAATGACAGATATAAAGCCATAGTTTTTTTAAATAATCAATCATTAAACTTTATAAATTTATAACTAGCAAATTTGGAAAGTATCTCAGTTTAAATGGATTTAAAAGAGCCAAAAATCTATATGAAATAGCTTAAACTCTTAATCATGACATACAAACCACAGAATTATGCTCTAAAAACAATATTCACTTTAAGTTAGCATAAGATGTGATGAGGAAGAAACAAACACTTTGTATAATGTATATGCAAGTTTTTTTATGTAAACAATGGACTGGAGTTTACCAAAGACAGTGTTTTTAGTTTCGTGAGACTTTTCAAATCAAGATTGCAGCATATAGACTTATTTTAGTTTTAAATGTATTATTGGTTATGGTTATGTCCAAGAAGTAAGGTTAGGTCAAATGTCATTTTAAGAATAACGATGTGGAATAATAATACTTGAACTTACCGGGTCTTTCCAAAGGTGAATAGCTGTCAAAAATGTATTAATTAATTTCAAGAAAAAATGCCTTGCTATCAAACAAGAAACAACATTGGAGATGAATTTCGAGAGGATATCCGCTTTTATTGTTGGTTGTTAAATAAATTGAGACGCGAGAAGAGCGTCATTTTTGCTTCCCAAAGAATTTAAATATTTTAAAGTATATATTGTGTAAAGAAGATCCATAGTATTCCTAGAACAAACATAATGTGTTAAATAAATGTTTTAAAATAATAACTACAATAGAAACAGTTATATATATCAAGAATAACCACATACAGAAATACTTACCACAACTAGCGAGGAACCAAGGTTTTAAATCCATTTTATTTTGTTCAAATCAGAACAACGGGGCCAATTACTTCAAATAAAGACAGTCAATTACTGTCAAACATCCTTCAATATAAAGCATTTGTGCGAAATAAAATTTTCTACATGAATAAAAAGAAATCACATTTACATTTCACCAAAGTTCAAAGTTACAAACTTAGAGGGCGTGAGGATCGCAGTATAAAAGTTCGGAAAGCCATTTTAAATATTGTTTATAAACATTTGCAAACCACTCAAAATTCTGTCAATAATTTTAACCATTTAATTTGTTAATAAGATTAAGATTTGTACTAACGGATCCGATTAGGTTTAAATTTAAAATTCTGTCAAATAAACCTTGTTATAAACATTTTACTCAAGACATAATTCTTTGCGAAAATAATAAGACTTAAATAAGATTAATTGCATATCAGCAGGCTATTTTTTTCCCCTATTTAGCAGAATCCACGACTGAGAGAAAGAACAAAAAGCTAGGGCACAGCAGTAAGTAAATTAATAAAAGGTAAATTTGATTTCAATAAATTGTCATAATTATCTATAATATTGACTGACGAATAAGAGAGATAAGCAACTCATAGTACACTGAAGTTAATTTTTAATATAACATATATGTATATATATATATATATATATATATATATATATATATATATATATATATATATATATATATATATATATATACAGGTCTAAATTCAAATAATCTAAACACGATTATTAAACATTTATTCAGCAAACAAATACATTATAAAATCTACAGGGTCATCTATAAACATTCTGTAAACTGCGAATATGAAAAAAAGTTTCTATTTACAATTTAAAATACATTAAATAAAAGTAAAATCATCCTAAATTGTACCCATTAAAATTTAAACTATAAAAACATATTACATTTATACAATGTGATTATTTATATGAGATAACATAAAATTATACAAATCAATATATATATATATATATATATATATATATATATATATATATATATATATATATATATATATATATATATATATATATATAAGTTCACGCTGGCCCTGCATATGGGTCCTAGCGGGTCCAGTTCGTGCTGATTTTAAGAAATCTTTTTAAAATTCAAAAGTCGAGATCTCTTCAATATTGAGTTTTTTTTAAAGAAAATTCACTAACAAACTGGGAAAGCTGCATGGAAATGAAAAGGACTGCTGGAGACAGAGTCATGGTACACAATGACAAGACGACAACGTTGTTTTCACCAGACACTGATGCTGCTACCCTAAGTATAATCACCAGAAAACCCTTTCTCATATAATATTTTCATGTCATTACACATTTTACATCAGATATTCCAAGAGCGTTGTAAATTATTTAGTCATCACAATTTCAGTATTATTCGTCATAGTATGCGGTAATAGTGTTGGAACAATCTACACCTTTGTCGCATACCTCAACCCTTGTGATGACTGCTTGATATTACGACATTCACTAAAACACACTACACAAAACTGAAACTGAATTGCTATTAATTTCATTGTTATTTTACGAGAGACATATCATACTAAATGTGTACCTATCTACATGTGCGAATGAACAGCCAAATTGTAATATTGTGTGTATTTACAGCGGATGTTACCGTTTGAGTTTACATATACCCTAACTTAATTCACAATATCGCTATTCTATGCCTCTTAAAGCGTAAAACCAAATTATCATTACCCATTTTTGAGATATAATATACATTCTAGATTCTAGATGACTGATTGGGTAAAAAATGTGGAGGTAACAATCTGATAGTTTGAAGGGAACAATGGAACCTAATCTTTCAGAAGATATAACCCGCAAGGACGTTCTGGAAACAATATTCTTTAAAGAATGTGGAACAAATCTTTCTTAAAATGATATTAAAAGAAAGTTTGGATGCAGCAAGTACGTTATGGAAGTAAATTTTCATTAAAATGTTTTAATAGCAAATATGTCTTTAATGCAAGCGGGCATCTATTTGGTTTCCGGTATAACCTTTATAGTAGAAACAATACACCACATTTTATCAAAATAACTGAAAATCTACAAAAAATTTGCGAAAACAAACTTAAAATGTTTCGCAGAAAACTGGTTTCCTAGGCAACGAACCGTAGGTTAATAGCAAAGTTACGGAAATTTGAAGCATTTAATGAAAATTCCCTACCAAAACTGCTTCTAGATTTTTTTCTTACAAACATGCATTATATTTCGATGAAAAATACAAAAATGCAATAATATAAGGGATGTTCGAAAAAAATTTATAGGTATCACCAACGACTTATGGGTCACTTGTGATTGTTAAAATAATTTTATAAGATAGAGCTCAAGACACCTTATAATTAACGTATACGATTTTTTCCCGTATCTTGTATAATAACAATTATCTTGAACTTTGCCGTAGTAATGCGTCAGCCTGTAGATATGTAAACAGATAAAAACTGAAACTAAACGCGGATATAGATTCTAGGAGGCCTAGTTCGCACTCATTTGAAGAAATCTTTTTAAATTTCAAAAGTCGCGGTCTCATCAATAACGATCGTTTGCTACTGAAATTAGCTAAAATTATAGACCGTTAAATCATAAACTGAACTAAAACTACTGCCAAAGCATCAGAGAAATGGTCTACTTGAAATAAATTTTCTGGAAACATTGTAGTAAAATGAAGGAAAATGACGGTTGAAGCTGTAACTTAAGGGTTCGTAGAACACTTTTGTTGTGACATTTTCTTTACATAAATATTATATTTGTTTCAGGTTATTTGCCTAAATGTTGCCAATTTTGACGTTTAAAATCGCGACTTTCACATTTTGAGGGAACCCCAAAATGTTGTCTTTAAATGTCCATAACTTTTTTGTCATTTAACTTACAGACTAAAATTTTGGTACATGGCTTACTCTCATATTACACACACAATATATATATATATATATATATATATATATATATATATATATATATATATATATATATATATATATATATATATATATATATATATATATACATATATACACACTGAGTGGTTTATTTTCCTCGCTTACTGTATTCCCAGGTATTTATAACACTCCAATACATCCATCGAGGCAATTTTCTCACCGTTTTGTACCTCTTATACACCTTGTATCTTCCCTCTGACTACACATAAGGTGCGACATTTGTCAAGCTCAAACTGCATGTCAATATCCCTGGAAAACCCTTCCAGTATGTTAAGGAGTTGTTGCAGGTGGTTCTTTGTGGAGGCTATCAGCTTAAGATCATCCATATACAGCAGGTCATTTAGCCTCATTTGCTACCTGCCATTGCTTTTTATACCGAAGCCATATCTGGTAGAGTTTACGAAGTGGATGGCTATAGCACATTATATTATCTAATTACTGACAAGAAACTAGATAAATTCAATTTACCGTGAGTTAATATCATATGAAATAATTGCGAATATTTATTGATATGTCTTTTCAAATTTATTCCTCGGCGACAGACTGTAAAGCGATCGGTGCTGGAGGTATAGTTGGCCAGGCAGAGTCTTTGATAGGGTCAGCGACGAAAACGGGGTCAAGTATGCCGGTCCATTGAACGATGCAGAAGCACGCGACAGCGCAAGTACCGGGCGACGCACCGGCCAACCGTCGACGGCCTCCGGGGCAGAGCTGTGAACCGGCGAGATTGTGGAGTTCACTTCTGTCGGTGTCTGCGCATCGACCTGGAGGAACAGAGGCTTGCATTACGGAGCTGTGGTATTCCCGGGAGCGCGAGGGCATTAGCAAAGCGGTTGACTATCATCGGGTCTGCGCTTGTATGGGTCTAGCTATGGCCAGATGTTAAAAATTGGTTTCTCGTGGAGCAGCTCTCGTGGTCCTAGTGCCAGGCTACAGTGAGGACATTCCGGAGCTGCGGTCTTCCCGAGAGCATGAAGACACTAGCAAAGCGGCGGACTACCATCGGGTCGGCCCTTGTAGCGGTCTAGCTATGGCCAGATATTAAAAAGTGGTCTCCCGTGGAGCAGCCCTCGTGGTACTGGTGACAGGCTAACGTCCGGCGATACTTGGTCTCCTGGTTAGTCTGGCGGCATTGTTTGGCTGCTTTCACCTCCTTAGGGAAGGGATTTTTTTCGGAGTTATAAATGCCTTATCCATCAGGTAATATACCTCAAGCGTCAGCATGCGCATGTGAGTTCAAAACCGTAGATAGGACATAGTATTCAGAACCATAGTGTGAAGTGAGCTTGTCTTGCTGTTACACCCACTTTATTTCGTTGTGTTGAGATAGTTGTCTTTACCTTGCTAGATGCAGTTCTCAAAGAAGTAGCTACCCAGGAAATGCTTGTGATTAAGGCCACCACAGGGTATAGCAGCTGGGGGACGCCACCATTAGCCACTGTCGGTGTCTGCGGGTCGATTCGGAGGAGCTGGAGCTTGTGTTCCGGAGCTGCGGTTTTGTCGAGAGCGTCGGGCACTAGCAAAGCCGTTGACAACCATCGGGTCTGCCCTTGTAGCGGTCTAGAGAGGTTACTCACCTCTCGAATTGAACTATTCAGCCTTAATGGTCTATAATTGTTAGTGAATTTTCGTAGAAAAAATTCGCTTATAAGGAGACCGCGTCTTTTGAATTTTGAAAACATTTCTTTAAATGAGTGCAAACTAGGCTCTCTAGAACCGTCATCGGTGGTTAGTTTCATTATATACCTATTTTCATATGTACAGTGTCCAATTTCTACGGTAAAGCTAGGTATATTCGTTATTATACAAAATACGAGAAAAAATGGTGTACGTTAATTTTAGGGTGTCTTGAGCTGCATCGCATAAAAATATTTTGCCAATAACAGGATACTCCCTAAGTAGTTGGTGATAGAAATATTATTTTCTTTACACATCCTTTTATATTGTTGCATTTTTCCATTTTTCATCGAATTATAATGCATATTTGTAGGGAAAAGAAATTCGATAGCTTTGATCGTTTTCGAGCTTTTTAATTGTTTTGCTTTTACCAATAGTTATCAGTCCCATAAAAGTAATGCATTCAGACAGGCTTTCGTTTATATTATTCATCTAAAAAATCTAGATGCCATATACAGGCGCTCTGAAATAGTGACTAAATTTGATAAAATTCGAACGGCCGTAACACAATTTTTTCAATCTGATTTACAAATTAGGTATATAATTTTTATGGATTTTTTTACCAATAAAACATAGTGTTTTCGTAGAATGTTTTTGTGTTTCTGTAGAAATCATTGTTTGTAAGATTTCTGTAAAATTTTGATTAATAATAAATGTTTGATAATTTATTGTAAAAATGTTTTGAGATTTTCGTGAAAAAAATTGTTTGCATATTCTCATGCAATTTTTTTTTGTATCTTTCGTCGAAAAGCTTTTTGTGAATAATTATTTCTTGATAGGTGGGTAAATAGGTTGGATGTTTCGTTTGTCAGGAAAATCGGACCAGCTTTTTCGGAAAGGTTTTAAGTTATTTTAACTTTATTTTCGGAAAATCTTTGTACTTTTGCAAACAATAAAGTTATTTTGATGAAACATGGTACATTTGTTTACTATATAGATTATACTAGTAACCAAATTTGATGCCTTCTTTCAGAAAAAAAAAAATTAAAACATTTTTATGAAAATTCACTACCATAACGCACTTGCTCCGCCCAAATTTTTATTTTATTGGGAACATAATTATAAAACTTCTTATATCCTTGTTACTATACAAAAACATTGTCGTTGTCAAGAAAAACCTGAATAACTAAAGACACGTATTTTATCAATGATACTTAAAATAATTGAAAATTCCATAGCTGCCTCTGAAAGTATACGTAAAACTGGACAATCAGCCATCAAGTGTGAATATGAATAATTTATAGGAAAAGCCAACAACTTAAACAACAGAAATAAAAGCTTGATTACTGATAAGTTATAGAAATTGTTCAAAATGATCACCATTTTCTCTCAGCCATAACCTTATTCACAGTCTAAAATTCCAGTCTACTCTTTCCAGTAACTGCTGATTATTTCTAATAAAGTTGCATTTAGTCGTAATGTGATTTCACAATTCTTCTTGAGACAGTACTTGCGAAAAATACACAAATTATTTTAGCGTTCCCAAAGAAAGTAGTCACATTTGTTGAGGTCCGGTGATCGTGGGAGCCAAACTTGTAAGCAAGTATTTTCAGGCCCAATTCATTTATTTGGACACTACGGGGCTAAAAATTATCTAAAAATATTAGTTGAAGGAGGCGCTGCTACATCATACATAAACCAATGTCCCAGTCTGAGTTGCAGTGGTACTTCTTCAAGTGAATTCGGAAGAGAGACATTCCAAATAATTTTCGCCATTTAGTTGATTCGATAAAATCACCATATTTTAGGTTTACCTAAATGCTCCTGGTCTGCATCGATTATTATACCAAAGACCCTGCATAAATATAAACATATAAAGATTGGAACTGACATCGCACATGCGTTCTAGTGGGTCTAGTTCGCGCTCATTTGAGGACATTTTGTCCAAATTCAAAAATCGCGATCTCCTAAATTGACTAAAACTACAGAATTCAAAGCATGTTATAAATATATTACTTAAGAGAAGTATCATACTAAATTCATAATGTTGGAATAGGGCAAACGTACCGTAATATAGTGCTCATATTTATGGTCCTGTTCCAATTCCCTTAGACACATATGTCCTAATTATATTCCTAACATTCTTGTTCTGTGCTTCGTGGAGCGGCGAAGTTAATTCAGTGTTGCTTGCCATGTATAATAAACTCCAGGCTAAACGACTCTGACTCTGGGGCATTGATTTGGAAACAGTTGACGATAAAAATCTTAATATATCGGAAATTATTGTTTCACGCGCCCTGTCTCCAATTTCATGTTTATCACAGATATTCCACTATCATTATGCTACATTAACTCAAATGTTTGTAACTTTCTAAATTTTGATTAACAAATCTTTTTTATATTATCATGAAATATAAATAGAAAAGTAAAGCCATTTCGTGAGAATCAATAGCCCCAGACACCTTTCCATTAACACTGAACAATATAAAGTGATTTTGGGTTGTGATGTCAATCATTTTATTGGCTAAGTTTCAAATCAATAAGAAAAATATTAGTAACTGATTCAAAAGATTATCTTCAATAGATAATAATATTAATAAGTTAGCAATTAAAAATTCTCTTAAAAACAAGCTTTTATTATTTAGTTATACCAACACAAAAAATGGCCATAATAAATTTATGAAAGCGTACCCAGCCTACTCTATTTAACTCGTGAAGACTTTTGATTTGATATC
This sequence comes from Tillus elongatus, assembly GCA_964006375.1. Classification (NCBI taxonomy): domain Eukaryota; kingdom Metazoa; phylum Arthropoda; class Insecta; order Coleoptera; family Cleridae; genus Tillus; species Tillus elongatus. The sequence goes on from OZ023264.1 coordinate 71,291,493, forward strand.
TGTATAACGGGGTTGTTGAAAAATCTACATTATATCACTTTGCGTCCGCTGCCCTTTTAAATTTATGAAAGCGTTAGTCTACTATATTTTACTCGTGAATTCATTTATTTTGATACACATATAAATAGAGTTATTGAGAAATTAATGTTTTCTCCAACTTGCGTCTGCTGTTACTTTGGATTCATTAAGTCGTTACATAGCCTACTGTATTTTACTCGTAAACCCCTTGAATTTCATCCCCATGTCAGAGGGATTGTGCGAAAAGAAACCATCAGTCATCTTAGAGCCTGCGCCGTATTGATTTTATAACAATAACAGATAGCCTATGTTACATTGTGACTCGACAAGTGTATTAAATTTCAGTCCAATCTGATAACAGGAACTGGTTCAACATTGAATTGCAAAATGTAGCCTATGCATGCTAATTAACAGATGAGGTTAAATAAGAGTTTGTAAAAAGAAGTACCCTAAAAGAGCATCGGTAATTTAGTGGTAAGATCGTGTGCCTCTGAACCGAAGGGTACTGGGTTCGATTCAGACGGTTTTCCTTTGGAGGGGGCGTAATGCAGTCAGTCTCGTGTTCATGCGATGTTGGGCACGTTAATGATCCCTACCCTTCTTACAAACAGGCAGGAGTTCGCCAAAATTACCTGGATAGTGAGGTGGAACTGCTACCTGGAGTCGGTGATTATCCATAGTCGCAGAAATAGACCGACGTTCAAAAAAGCATGCTGAAGCAATGATAAAAGACAAAAAGTTAGTCAAATATTTGGTTATGGCTTCATGAGTTTTAGCGGTTAAGAAAAGCCTAGACGCAACTAGTTCATTATGGTAGAGAATTTTCATATAAACGGTTACATTATAGAATTACAGCTAGTAAATGGAAAAAAAAAGCTATATCGTATACCCTATACCATATAGTAAAGTTGTGAGCAAAATCTAAGCTAAGCCAAGAATAAAAGCAAAAACGCATTGGAATTTAATAAACAATCAGAGATTTCTTTCGAGGTTATTAAATAAATCAGTTTAACGTTATTTTCAGTAAACTTACCTACAACATTTGATCCTAGTTTTTCAAACAATTGAAGTTTCACTATTTATTGATAGATGTTGTGCAAGGCCTATTCATATTACAATGATTATACAACACAGTTGAGACAATTGTGTGTCATTTTTATTGATTGTAGTAATTACATGGTAGTCGGCAGCCATTAGTTTTGCAAATTCATAGAGTATTGATACATTTCTATTATACATGTATTATACATTCGGAACACTATAGATGCTACAGATGCAACGCTCGTGTTTTTTGGAATATCTAAATCAATTGAACTTAATTAATATTCACTCGAAAAATTTAATGAAATTGGCCACAAATAATTGCAAAATTATTTTAGACTAAATAATTACCGTATAATTAACGAAAATTGGCTACCAACAAGTAAATAATACGTATTTCAGGAATATAGTGTCTTTACAATTGTCAAGTCGCTACAGGAAGCGTCAAAATCGTAAAAATGTTGAAATGCAAAGAAGGTGGCAAAGAAACAACAGAAGGCCTTTATTTACACAAAGCTTATAAAAAAAAAGAGAAACCCAGAACTAATAGCGAGGCCAGATTTATTACGTTTCAACAGACCTCCACATGAAAGGACGAAACATTTAAAGCGCGTAAATCACATTCCATCTTTCTCTTTCCTATGAGTGAGGTAACCTTTACGCAAAAAAGAGACAGCGTGGAACAAAACACGGCACGTGTCAGGAAGAGATACGTAGATGTCGCACGAGGCTAGGAAGCGCAAGGCGATCGGCACACAGAGCGCTTTCATTCTAGCGTCAGTCATCCGGCAATGAAGTAGTAAAAATCTAGGTGTTTAGTGTAGCTGCAGCGCCTACAGTGTTGAGCCTCGTAAAAGCTTCTGCTGATTATTGGTAACCCATTAATGGAAATTATTATCGTAGAGAACACCAGAGATTGGCTTAATTATTAGGGCTTTCGGGAACTGCTTTTCGAATCACTTTCTGGAATCCGCTTTAGAAACTCATTTCGGGAATGCTTCTTTTGGGAATTCCTTTGGTAATTGGTTAACGATTCTGAAGTCAACCAAGATTTGACCGTTAACAATCTGGATAGGGATTTATTGCTTTCCTTGAGTAATCATCTTAACGAGTCTGGATAGGACCCAAATTACGTTAAAGCTGATGCACAGGTATTAACAAAAGAATTGTTCAGTCGTTTTTCCGTCCTGCTTGGCAATAAACTGGGTAGATGATTGACTTCCGAGAATTTTTTTGAGATCAAACGTATCAAACTGTATAATCTAATTGTGACTGTTAAAATAAGTTTTTTGTAATATTAAAATTAATTGTATTTAGTAACAGAGGAAGCTTATGCTAAAGAAGCATTACGAAGCAAAAATGTCTATATTTTAGTTTCAGTATGTATGTAGTAATTTATTGTAAATAAGTAGCAATTCAAAAATCTGATGTAAGTCACTAAGTGAATTAAAATCATCACAACGCATGTTTTTAAAGATCTGACGATCATTTTACTAACAAGGTTAGCGCCATCAGATGATGAAAAATTCTAAACTACTTACTACAAAACATCACCTTTTATACTGAGTTGTAGGTAGACCGATACCGAGAGGGAGACTAAATCGCAGGCGACTTTTCTGTGTATTGTATTTTTATTGCTGGACGAGGTTTTTAAACTTCCTTTATAACTTTACCTGGCAAGTTTCGGAATATTTTATCTGTATCAAAGACAGAGGGCAAACAAAGGACTTAAATCAGTGGCGGCGCTCGGCTTAAGTACTTTTGTTTTTTATTGCCTCAGAAATATAAATACTTTCGTACGCATCTAGCTTCGCTGTCTGTTTAACGTTTTTGATAAGTTTCAGTTTTTCTTAGATACCTGACATTTCAATGGCTTTATCTTTATCTTTCGTATTACCTAACAAATTTCTTAAATTATTTTTTGTCGAAAAAGTTAGCTGCAAATTGGCTTTCTTAAAAATAATCTCAAGACCCTTTGTGGTACGCAGTTCAAAAGGTAGGCAAACAAATTTTTTCTCTATTTGATTTTTCATGAATATCGTGCAAGATTCGGGTATTTTTTTAATTCCCCTTTCAATACTAACAATGACATCTAAAAGTTCGTGTTTTTGTGACTGCAAATGGAATTTTAGCCCCTTGTTTAACAGGTCAATCTCATTTTTGTTAAACGACTGCAAAGGAAGATTTTGTACGAGGTCAATTTTCCGAGGAACTGGTTTTGTTGTTTTTAATCTGATACTTTACAAGTTGTTTAATTTTTTATTCTGTATATTGATTTTCTTAATTAACTTTGCGTTAATGACTACTAACATGTTCCTCTGAAAAGTGCACTAGTCATCATACTCTAAGTTACCTAACTTAGAAGATTTTAAACAAACTTTTTAAACAAACTATATGCCTGTATTTCTAACATACTACGTTTTGAGTACATATATTACATTTCCAAATCCAACCATTATTGTTTAGCAAAATTTAAAATTTTTTGACCTACTTTTGTGTTAATAGAAATTTTAATATTGAAATTAATCAAATTAGGAAATACTGATTTATTTTTGCAAGGTTTTAGAAAGGCGATATCTGCACCTAGTAATCTAATTTTAGCTTTCGGTAAAGATTCAGTTTCTAGGACCTGGGGGCCATAATTTGAAAATTGGAGCCTGCGATTAGCACTGATAAATACACTTGGAGAACCCAAATCACTACAATACATCAAAAGATGTGTTGGCGTGATTTGGGTTCTCCAAGTGTACTTATCTAATGTAAATTACTAACGAGACATAGTTCGTGGCCACAGAACGGTAATTAGGGCAACTGATATTTTAAAGGCAAAACAGACCTATTATTTGTTTGAGCTTTAATAACTTTTTAATTTTCCAATCAAAATTCAATTCATGTCCATAATTATGTGTAAAGCATTTTAGTAAATAGTGCCGAACTTTTAAATCAATACGTTACATTACCATATTTCTTTTCGTCTAATATTTGGTACATAAACAATCCAAGGAGGGGTTGAAGAAGTGATCATATTATGTTAACTAAAAGTTTTATTGCAGTGGATCCTATTCTTAATAGTTTCTCTTAGGACAACATTTTGTTTGTAGAACTAACACCAAATAATTAAATAGTCTGTCTGATGCTCTTAGAAAACTTAATTATTTACACTGACATTGGAATCTCGTGGTGTTGTTACATAGATATCGCAGACCAGGTTTCTTATATCTCTCTGTAGTGAATACTGCACAAGGTACTCCTAAACATTTGTCAAGTATTCTGTAAATTATAACTCTCACAAGTTTGCCAAGTATTCTGTAAATTATGAATATATAACGAAGAGGTAATTTTTAAATTCTTGCCGGCGCATGTAAAATATTGATACATCATTCTCTATGGGTGTTAAATTTATGAACTCTATCGAGCATATTACGTCTATGGTCATAAACAACTTTTAGAGTGTGTTGTTAGCAGCAAAGACTAAAAAAATATTTTCGAGTTGAAAATATAAATCACAGATGGGTCAAGAACTATTACAGACAATAAAAAGAAACGAGCCGCAGATAAAGCAGTCAGTCAGTAAGTAAATCAGTGACTGCGGAATAAGCGGTAATAGAATTTGGTATAAAAGAAATATTTCAGTTGGTGTGTTTAGTCTTGGAAAATGGTTGTTATAATAAATTATTAGTTTGAAAACCTGTGTTTTGTTAATCAACAAGTAGATAACCCAGAAGTACGTAACGACTGCTGTCAGATGTAGGGTTTTCAACCTGCTAGTGAAGTTATTTCCTATAATATTCGTTAAGCAACGCGTAGATTTCTGGGATATCTGAAAGATTAGTGTTTTAGTAAGTAACTTACAACTGATTGTATTTTTTAGACGGAATAAACTGTGTACCAGCTTTAAGTACGTCTATGTCTAAGACACTTAGCGTAATAGCCAATATGGAGATCAAGCTATTGGAAATGATTAAGGCAATGAAAGAAAAGCTAGAAAAAGACATGACTAAACCAAAGAAGAAATGAGAAAAAGAGATGAAATGTCAAAGGAAAGAGATGAAGAAGCATATATGGAAGGTGACTTGCCACGAAAGACCCACTTAGTCGAAAGTTTGTGATAGAAGCGTTGCTACCAAAATTTTCTGGGCACAGTTGAAATCAAATATGGTCTTTTGTTCTTGTGAGTTAGAGGATGAAACCCGCATATTGAAGCAAATAGTCCTTTAACGGCTAAGATTTAGAGTAGTAATGGAAAAAATCCATGGCGGAGCAAACGGGAGCTATTTAGGGCAAAAAATCTTTGGAAAATGTCAGAGAACAGTTTTATTGGTTACGATGTAGAGCTGATGTATAGGAATGGTGAAATACCTGCCAAAAATGTGCATCCAGTAAGGGACCTAAATCGAAAACCAGGCGGCGAATGAAGCAGTATAACGTGGGAGCACCACTAGAAATAATTGCAATAGACATACCTTGTCGTTTTCTTAGAATATATGTAGGAGATTGATATATGCTTGTAGTCATGGATTATTTTAGCAAGTGGTCAAAAGTGTCTGCTGTTCCGAATCAAGAGACCACCACCGTTGCAGAAGTATTGGTAACCGCTAGAGCTCCATTTTGACCAAAGACGTAACTTTGAGTCGTCTGTTTTACAAAAGGTTTGTAAGCTGATGGAAATCAGCAAGACGAAAAATACATCCATGCACTCTCAATCTGATGGAATGGTAAAAAGATTAATTGCTACATTAGGGTCCCATTTAAGAATATTTGTCAACGAACACCAAACGGATTAGGACAGGCACATTCCACTATGGCTTCTGGCACACTGTTCGGCCGTACATGAGACTACTGGACATACCACAGCCGGGCGTGGTCTTTGGGCGAGAGTTAAGACTTCCTCCTGATCTCATGTTTGGACAACCCACAGAAGCTCCACTTTTAACTGATGACTACATCAATAAGTTGGAAAGAAGAATGAAAGGCATTCATTCTGCTGTCAGAATGTACATTCAAGTAGAAATTGACCACACGAAGACCCGTTATGACGTGCGAGCTAATTCGGCTGGTTTTGAAGAAGGATGCCTAGTGTGGTTTTACAATACAGTACGATGCAAGGGACGGACATTGAAACTACAGATATTATGGGAATGTCCGTACAAGGTGATCAAACGGATTAATGACGTTGTCTATTGCATTAGAAGGAGTGACAAAGAGCAGGATAAAGTGTACAGACTTTTGCCCTACCAACAAATGTCAGAATTCGACCGGGACGGTCGAATGCAAGAAGGGGGAAGTGTTACATCCTTCTCTATGAGAGTTAGGTTTATGAACTCTATGAGGAATATCACTTCTATGGTCACAAGCAGCTTGTACAGTGTGTTGGTAGCAGGAAATTATATTCAAGTTGGAACTAGAAACCATAGAAGTAAGAATGTAAAAGGATCTAGAATACTATAGACGGCATAAATAAACAACCGCAGGTGGAGCAGTTAATCAGTAAGTAAATAAGTGATTGTGGGGAATAAGTGATAATAGAAGGCGCAAAGTGAACTATAGTGCTATAGATATTTGGTAATAGAGAAATATTTTAGGTGGTGGGTTTATTGTCAGAAAATAGTTCCTGTGGTGAGCACTGATAAGTACGATTTGAAGAACCCAATTCATCACAATACAGTTTTTAGACCTGATGATTGTTTCGCTAACATAGTTAGCGTCATCCGAGGGATGAATAAACTGGACTGTTACTTATAGTTGCTCTATAATAAAATAGTAGTATGAAAAGTAGTGTATAAAGCTGTGTTTTTAGCAAATTTTTTTTGAAAAAATTCGCTTATGGGGAGATCTGTGTTTATATATATATATATATATATATATATATATATATATATATATATATATATATATATATATATATCCGACCGATAACTCAAAAAATAATGGACCGATCTTGATCAAATTTGCAGAGTACCTTCCTTTTGCAAGTGGCTTGGATAAGTTCGTTAGCCAGGAAAATCGGACCAGGTTTTCCCGGAAAATTTTGTATTTTCTTTATAAAAAAATTCATATCTCCGGAAATAACAAAGTAAGGGCAACCAAATTTGTTGGTATGCGTATTTGTATTATAAAGAGTGAACTCTGTACCAAAATTTAGGTCCCTAGCTGTAAAGACAAAGAAGTTATGGGCAGTTAAAGTAACAAATTTTGGAGTTTTCCGCAAAACGTCAAACTCGCAATTTTAAACGTCAAAATTGGCAATGTTTAAGCAAATAATGTGAAACAAATACTGTTTGTGAACAGAAAATGTTGCAAAAAAAATGTTCTGCAAACCCTTAAGTTTCAGATTCAACCGTCATTGCCCTTCATTTTACTAAAATGTTTACAGAATATCCATTTCAAATAGACCCTTTCTCTGATGCTTTAGCTGTCAGTTTAGTTAAGTTTGGTGGCTTTTCGGATATTTATTTGTAGGGTTAGTGAAGTTTATGGTTTAACGGTCTATAATTTTTTTTAGCTAATTATCGTAGAACAAATTTGTTAATGCATTTTTGCATTTTTTATCGAAATATGATGCGTTTATAAGAAAAAAATCTGGACGCAGTAAGTGCGTTTTGGTAGCGAATTTTCGGTAAATTTGCAGTTTAGTTCTCGAACGCTTTTCAAAACACTGTTTTAAGAAACCTGCCTAGCCCCCCCCCCCCCTTGGATCCATAAACCCCAAAAAAAATTCTTGTTCACACTCCCCAAGGAAGTCACGGGACCAGGGGTGAGTAGGGGTGCATACTTTTTTAACTAATTTTTGTAGAACAAATTCGCTAATGCATTTTTGCATTTTTTATCGAAATATGATGCGTTTGTAAGAAAAAAATCTGGACGCCATAAGTGCGTTTTGGAAGCGAATTTTCGGTAAATTTGCAGTTTAGTTCTCGAACGCTTTTCAAAACACTGTTTTAAGGAACCTGCCTAGCCCCCCCCCTGGATCCATAAACCCAAAAAAAAAAAAATCTTGTTCACACTCCCCAAGGAAGTCACGGGACCAGTGGTGAGTAGGGGTGCATAATTTTTTTAACTAATTTTTGTAGAACAAATTCGCTAATGCATTTTTGCATTTTTTATCGAAATATGATGCGTTTGTAAGAAAAAAAACTGGACGCAGTAAGTGCGTTTTGGTAGCGAATTTTCGGTAAATTTGCAGTTTAGCTCCCGAACTCCTTTCACAAAAATGTTTTCAGAAACCCGCCTAGCCCCCCCCCCTGAATCCACAAACCCCAAGAAAAATTTCTTGTTCACACCCCCCAAGGAAGTTACGGGACCAGGAGTGAGTAGGGGTGCATAATTTTTTTTTAGCTAAATTTCATAGAACAAATTCGTTAATGCATTTTTGCATTTTTTGTCGATATATGATGCGTTTGTAAGAAAAAAATCTGGACGCAGTAAGTGCGTTTTGGTAGCAAATTTTCGGTAAATTTGCAGTTTAACTCCCGAACGCTTTTCAAAAAACTGTTTTCAGAAACCTGCCTAGGCCCCCACCCTCCTGGATCCTCAAACCCCAAGGAAAATTTCTTGTTCACACTCCCCAAGGAAGTTACGGGACCAGGAGTAAGTAAGGGTGTATAATTTTTGTTTAACTAATTTTCGTAGAACAAATTCGTTAATGCATTTTTACATTTTTTATCGAAATATGATGCGTTTGTAAGAAAAAAACTAGACGCAGTAAGTGCGTTTTGGTAGCGAATTTTCGGTAAATTTGCAGTTTAGCTCCCGAACGTTTTTCAAAAAACTGTTTTCAGAAATCTGCCGACAGTTAAGTTTATTTTCGGAAAATGTTTGTATATTTTCAAACCATAAGTAATTTTGTTGAAATATAGTACATTGTTTCTACTACATAGGCTATACCGGTAATCAGATTGATGCCTGCTCACATTTTTATGGAAATTCACTTCCATAACAGATTTGCTGCATCTAGACTTTTGAAACATGTTTATATATTTTCAAACAATAAATTTGTTTCAATCAAATATGGTACATTGTTTCTATTATATAGGCAACCAAGTTTGATGCCTGCTTTCATCAAAGAAAGACATTTGCTATTAAAAATATTTTAAAGAAAATTCGCTACCATAACGCACTTGCTGCGTCCAGAGATTTTGTTAATTAATAAATAGAGAACCCGGCGAACGTAACAATATAAATAATTCTCAAGACAGTATCTATAATATGACATTTCGTTACCAGTTGCTTCATTCATAAATTGTAACCACTTATAATACACCTTATATACACCCAATAATCTGTGGGCCGTTTCCATAGACACTGGTTTTTGGCTCCTAAAAAGCTATAGTTTTCTCTTCAAGTAACTAAAATACATAAAGTTAAAAAAACCTGGGATGACATTTTACTTGCGACAAGCATCATAAGGGCAACAATTGACATTATATACGTAAACCAAGGACGTCTCATCCAACTAATATGATTCCTTCTCATTATAAACCTAGTGCTGGGGAGCAAATACAACGGGTAACCAAAGAATTTTAATATCCTTAGGCAGTTCCTCGCGCTGTAAATTCAGCATGTTATAGTAATCAATAGCTGAGAGATTCTGTGAAAGTGTCAAGAATCTGTAGCTGGGGGCTGGAATCGGAGATCTTAGAGTATCAGGCCTAATGCGTCACACTTCACTGTTTGTTTATGATTTCTCGATCTTATCATGGGACTCTGAGTAGCTGTTTGAGTTAAGACTTTGTTGATCATTTTGAAAACTCATTAGGGTGGTTTATTTTACATGCCATAAAGATTTTTGTAAACTTCTGTTAATTTTGTGGACGATTCAAGCTAAAATATTCAAAAGGCGATTTAAAAAAATATATATATAAATTTAAATTTACTTATCTTCATTATTACATTACGAGGAACATTGTGACCGATTAAATCACTGTTATTTATTGTATGCAGTATATTATTTCCCAATTCAAATTCCAAAATGTATTTTTGGTCCATAAGCTTAAAGTACTATACAATTCTTTTTAAAGCTATTTTTGTCTCCTACAAATTTAACATTTTGGCAAAAATATGGATTGTTTGGAAAGAATAGCAGTCAGAAAGACATTATGGAATAGCAGAGATTTATAGTGAATTAAGGTGACGGTTGAAGTGTTAGAAGGTGAGAAACAGAAGGGCAAAAGAAATTACATTCGGAACGTCAAAATTTGAAGTTTACTGAATTTGGTGTAGGACTGTCAAACTATTTAGGTAACCTTCCAAATTGTGTTATAATACAGCATAAGTCTAAGACTTATTGTACTAACATAATGTATAATTTTTGTCAATAAACAATAATAATAATAATAATAATAATAATAATAATAATAATAATAATAATAATAATAATAATAATAATAATAATAATAATAATAATAATAATAATAATAATAATAATAATAATAATAATAATAATAATAATAATAATAATAATAATAATAATAATAATAATAATAATAATAATAATAATATACAGGGATGGATTGGCTGACCTGTAATAATATTATGTTTCAGTTTTGTAATATCGTAATATCGTAGATCGTACGCGAAGAGCACGTATGTTAGTGTTACGTTTTGGTTTTGGCATCTTTCGAAGTTTGAAAAAATTGTCGCAAAGGAGCGTAGACTGGGCCTCTTGGAACCTATATCCTCGGTCAGTTTCAGGTTTAATATGTTTATGTGTATCTATGCTTGCTTTCTCATTATCAAGATTTTCCCTAGACATTTTTTGCGAGTTTAAAAAGATAGCTTTTGCGAATGTTCTAGAAAAAAATTTTTTTCAGACAGTTTTTGTACAGAAATTTGCTTTATTTAGGTCAGTTAATTAAATAATTTTTGATTTTGTGTCCTTTTCTCATAGAAATAAGTTGCTAATAACGACTTTTAAATTAAGAAAACTTTCTTTAAATAAGCCCGGACTGGAATTAATTTATTTAGTTTTTTAAACAAAAACCGTTAATCCCCTTGAAAGTATTCTCTACTGGCACTAGTAGATTCGTCTAATCTTTTATTATTGGATTTTCTTTAAACAAGATCACTAAGGAGGCGATCGCAACTTTTTAATTTTGAAAAAAATTCTTCAAATGAGCGCAAACTAAGCCCCCTAGAACCCATATCCAGGATCCAGTGAAATAAAACATTTTTTTCGCTTTAGGTTACAAATTTAGCATTTCTACAAACAAAAATGACATATATCTTTCAAAATTTTTGTCTGAAATTGAATTTATAATTTCACAGTGTTTATACAAAAAAACAGAATATATACAGATCACAAGTACTTAACATTCTAATAAATTTTTATTAAAAAGAAACAAAGTTCACCTACCTAAAAATACTTTACAAAAAATCAGTTTCTTTTTTAAATCACATAATAACCTTATAGTTACAAGATCTGACAAAGGCAATGTCACAGTTATTATGAATAAGGATCAATATATTGAGCTTTCCAATTCTTTACTTTCTGACGAAAATTATTACAAAAAATTAACCACAGACCAAACATACACCTTTCAGCAAAAGCCAATATTATAGTTTCCAAATTAAAAAACAATAATTTTATTAGAAAAGAAATGGCTAAAAAATTAACAATATATAATCAGACGTGTCCAAAATACTATGGTCTTCCTAAAATTCATAAACCTGTTTTATCTTTAAGGCCAATTATCTCTTCCATAAATTCACCTAATAGTAAATTAGCTATACTAATCACTGAAATTTTAACAAAAGCTAACAATATAAACAATGATTATTACATAAGAGACTCTTTTCACTTTTGAGATTTTATAAAGGATGTTACAATTCCAGATAATTATGTAATTGTTAGTCTTGCTATTGTTTCACTTTTAACTAACATACCACTTCAACTCTTTAAAGATGTATGTATACCAAAATTAAATTTCAATATTCCTTTAAAAAAAATATGTTGACGACATTATTTGTAGCATTCCTCTAAATTCAACAACACACATTTTAGATGTTTTTAATTCTTACAACCAATTTATTAAATTTACATTAGAAGAGGAAACAGATAGCAGTGTACTATTCATAGATACAAAATTAATTAGAACAAACGATAACAACATAATTTTATATTGGTATATAAAGCCAACTAATTCTCAAAGATATATTAATTTTCATTCAGATCATTTACTTAAAACTAAAATTAACATTTTACTAGGTTTAAAAAATAGAATATTAAAGATATGCCATCCTTCTTTCCACGAAAAAAATTTAAGAAAACTTTTAAATATTTTTGTTAACAACTCTTATCCTCCCAAACTACTTAATACACTTTTATACAATTGTTCAAACAATCACCATTACAATACAAGACTCTCTCTCTCTCTCTCTCTCTCTCTCTCTCTCTCTCTCTCTCTCTCTCTCTCTCTCTCTCTCTCTACAAACAGTATCAAATTTATCTGACAGACATAACACCCATATAATTTAGAGTTCGGAAACATCTAACTTTTTTTACATATCAATCCCATACATTAAAAGTATTTCCGATAGGTTAAAGTTTATATTTAAAGATGAAACCAATATTAAAATAACGTTTCGATATTCAAAAACAATTAATAACATTTTCAGTAAACTCAAAATAAGGATGAAATTTCCAAAGTGTTTGGAGTGGTATATTGTATTCCATGTAATAATTGTAGTTTAAGATGCATTGGCCAAACAAGCAGAGTCCTTAAAGATAGGTTAACACAGCATTAAAGTGACATACGTTTACAAAAAAGAATTTGCGCTCTGTTAGAACATAATCTCGACACTGGCCACAATATAAATGTTAGTAATGTTTCTATTTTACACTGTGAAACCTTAAGTAATAAAAGAATGTGTTTAGAAGAATTTGAAATTACTTTTAACGACAATTTAATAAACTTAAAGAAAGATAATAATTTTAGAAATCACTACCCCTATGTATATTTCCTAGACAAAAACAAAAAACAGATTCAATTAGACAATAGTTAGCTTTATATGTCAGTTTGGCCCTTTTCGACTTCACTCAAATTTATTAAAAGGTTTTTTCATGTTTGTTATTGAATAATTAATATAGTAAAACTCACATTATTTGTAAGTATTTTAAACTTTTATATTTCTCCTATGCAAATTGTAAACTTTTTTCTTTCCATGTTGTAGCCTTGAGAATGGAATAAATTTTTTCCGAAAGCTCGGCATATAACAAAGAGTTTTATTTTGAAACTGACGGTTTTCCCACATTTTTTTGATAAATAACAATATTACCGTCACAAAAACTTAATACTATATATATATATATATATATATATATATATATATATATATATATATATATATATATATATATATATATCACACCGATAACCCAAAAAATAATGAGCCGATTTTGATCAAATTTGGTACGTACCTTTCCTTTGCAAGTGGCTTGGATAAGTTCGTTAGCCAAGAAAATCGGCGACGGTTTTCCCCGGAAAATTTTGTGTTTTCTTTCGGAAAAAAATTATATCTCCGAAAATAACAAAGTAAGGGCAACCAAATTTGATAAGCGTGTTTGTTATAAAGAGTGAGCCATGTACCAAAATTTAGGTCTGTAAGTTTAAAAACAAAAAAAAGTTATAGACATTTAGAGAAAAGGAATTGGGGTTCTCCTCAAACGCCAACTTCACGATTTGAAACGTCCAAATTGGCTACATTTTGGCAAAGAACCTAAAAATAATACGGGTTATGTAAAGCAAATGTCACAAGAAGAGTGTTTCAGACTTAACCGTCATTGACCTTCATTTTATTAAACTATTTTCAGAAAATTAATTTCAGTTCGACCTTTTCTCCAATGCTTTAGCAGTAGTTTTGGTTGTTTATGGTTTAACGCCCTATAATTTTCAGCTAATTTTCTAAGAAAAAATTCGTTACTGAGGAGACCGCGACTTTTGGATCTTAAAAAGATTTCTTCAAATGAGTTTAAACTAGGCCCCCTAGAATCCCTCTCCGGGTTTAGCTTCAATTTATATCTGTTTAGATATATACTGGGTGACGCATTTCTACGGTAAAGCTAAATATAATTGTTATTATTGAATATTGGAGAAAAAATTGTATACGTTAGTTATAGGGTGTCTTGTGCTGCATCTTATAAAACTGTTTTGACAATCACAGGCTGGCCCATACGTCGTTGGTGATACTTAACGTTTTTCTTTCTAAGATCATTTATATTATTGCATTTTGCATTTTTTATCCAAATATGATGCATGTTTGTAAGAAAAAAATCTAGACGCAGTAAGTGCGTTTTGGTAGCGAATTTTCATTAAATACTCTAAATTTCAATAACCTAATTTGCTATTAACCTAAGGTTTGTTGGCTACGTAACTAGTTTTCGCGGAAACATTTAAAGTTTATTTTAGGAAAGTTTTTGTGCATTTGCAAACAATAAGTTATTTTGATAAAATATGGTACATTGTTTCTACTAAAGAGGTTATACCGGTAACCAAATTGATGCCTGCTTACATTAAAGAGATATGTTTGCTATTAAAACCATTTTTATGAAAATTCACTTCTGTAACGCACTTGCTGCGTCCAGATTTTTTATTGTACAAAACATTTTTGAAATTTGTCTTGTGTGATGCCCGACCACGTCACTGTGGTCTTTTCTTTACCTCAGCAACGTCGGCAAAACGCTCTCCTTTCATGTCTTTTTTCATACAGGAAAAAAATATCGCAGGGGGCAAGATCGGGTAAACAGGGGAATGGGGCAGAGAGGTCGTGCCATTTTTGGTCAAAAATTGCCACATAGAGAGGGCTGTGTGAAAGAGGCGTTATCGCAGTGAAAAAACCAGTCGCCCGTCACAAATTAGGCCTCTTCTGCTGCAAACTGTTGCGCAATTATTCCAAAATGTACAGGTAGACTAATTGCCTGATCCTGTGGAACAAACTTTGAATGGACAACTCCTCTCACATCGAAAAACAAATCAACATTGTTTTGGCGTTTAATTTCATCTGACGAGCTTTTTTGAACGAGGCGAACTTGGAAACTTCCACTGGCTTGATTGTTGCATTTCAGGGTCCTAACCGTAGCACCATTCTTCGTCACATGTGATGACCGTGTAAAAAAGTTTGGATCATTTAGGAACTCTTTGTTTAAAGCGCCTCTTGCTTTTGTTCAGTAGTCAGTATTCGACGTATGAATTTGGAAGCCACCCTTTTCACCATCAAATTTTTCGTTGAAACTCGCTCAACTAAACCAGGATGATTTACCGAATTTTTTCAACATTTTCATCGGTTCGAGACGTGAAAGGACGACCAGAGCGAGGCTTGGCATCATATTGACATTTCAGGCTTTAGAGAAAAACCATACAAACATTTGAGTTTTCTCAATCGTATCATCCTTAAAGGCCGTTTTCAATATTTCAAGAGTTTCTGTTCAAGTTATCTGAGCAAGAAGCAAAAATTCACGGCAGCGCGCTGTCCTGGAGAATTTGCCATTGCAAAAAGGACGAGCCCACAAAACAACTCCCATAAAAAAACCACATGGAGCCTTCTTTAGCGACGACGCTTGGCCTACTGAGTCAGGATTGGTAACTCTAAACGTTCCTAGCGGCAGAACTCGGCACTACAAAAACTCCGCCCACCACATCAGTTTAGTTTCTTTTGTGCACCCCCTCATACATACATACATATATATATATATATATATATATATATATATATATATATATATATATATATATATATATATATATATATATATATATATATATATATGTCACGTCGATAACTCAAAACCTAATATTTAGAGTTCAATGAAATTTGCTAGGTGCATTCCTTTTGTAAATGGCTTAGATAAGTACGCTAGTCAGAAAATCAGAGCGGTTTTACTAAGGCAATTTTAAGGTTCCTCTCGGAAAATTTTATATCATTGAAATAACAAAATTTAGTATGCAGGCTTCTACTACAAAACATATATTATATACTTATATTTATGTCTCAAAAGTAAGAGAAAAAAGTTATAAATATTTAATGAAAAACATTTTCAGTGATTTGAAATATTTAACTAAAATTTGCTACCACAACGCACCTGCGGCGTCCAGACTTTTTTGTTCTCTAAAAGGAAAAAAGCCTATAACTCAATTTTATTTAAAACTAGAGACTTAATATTTGGTATATACTAGTCTCGATAAAGGCAACTTGTGTCTTGAATTTTACTAACATACCTTTATTACTTTTGAAGAACCAAAATGGTTCCCATAGCTTTGTTATTTCGAGGCATACAAACATTACCTGAAAAAAAAACTAAAATCTTCCCGGAAGAACTGATTTGATTTTCCTGGCTAACGCACTTATCCAAGCCACTTGTAAAAGGAAGGTACTCAATTCTATAAATCAAGTTAAACAAATATATATATATATATATATATATATATATATATATATATATATATATATATATATATATATATATATATATACAGTCGAACCTGCATAAGCGTGAGTTCAAGGGATTGCGATCTTTTTTCGCTCATGGAGGTTTCTCCCTAACCCGAGTTTCTAGCTTAGAGAGGCACAGAAGTGGCTTTTCTCACTTATAGAGGTTTATAAGAAGTCTGGACGCATCAAATGCGTTATGGTAGCGAATTTTCGTAAAAATGTTTGTAATGTCAAATATGTCTTGTATTTAAAAGAAGGGCATTTGGGTGACAGTGTGACCTATATAGTACCAACAATGTACCATATTTCATTAAAATAGCTTTGTTGTTTCAAAAACTACAAACATTTTCCGAAGATAAACTTTAAAAGTTCCAGAAAAAACTGGTCCTATTTTCCTAGCCAACGAACCTCTTTAAGCTATTCACATACCATCCAAGATATAATTATTCATAAACAGTTTTAGGACCAAAATTGAAAAAAATAAAATAAATGAAAATTTGCAAAAAATTCTTTTACAAAAATGCACCTTTTTTTGGCTCAAATTGCCTTCAGTAATGTGACACTAAATTATATATTTGACAAAAATTGGACAACTTTTCTTGACAATAACCTGCTAAATATTTATTATTAATTACCAACATTTCACAAAAATGTTAAAAAAATTATTTCTACGGAAACACTAAAAACATTTCTGCGAAAACTTTTCAAATTCAGCCAGTACTTGAGAGTAACTGTATACAGGCAGCTCGATTTTTTCGACAAACAAACAAAAAGCTCTCTGAATGCGTCCTTTCCATTAGGCCCCGCTATCTATTCGTAAAAACGCCATTTCACAATTTGTGATATGTGTTTGTGCAATGTGCCAAAAACGTGAAAAGTTTCAAAACAATTAAAATAACTTAAAAACGATGAACGATATTAATTTTTTTCCTTACAAACATTTATTATAATTCAATGGAAAATGCAAAGATGCAATAACATAAGGGGTGTTACATTAAAAAAAGAAAATGTGTATCACCAACGACTTATGGGCCAGCCTGTGATTATCAAAATAATTTTATAAGATGCAGCTCGAAACAATCTATAATTAACGTATACAATTTTTGCCCGTATCTTGTATATAAACAAAAATATTGAGTTTTACCGTAGAAATGTGTCACCTTGTATATGTGTAAACAGACAAAAACTGAAACTTACCCCGTATATGGGTTTTAGTGGTTCTAGTTCGCGCTTATTTGATTTTTTTTTTCAAAATTCATAAGTTGCTGTCTTCTCAATAACAAATTTTTCTACGAAAATTTGCTAAAATATAGACTATTAATCCATAAGCACTATAGGTAAAACTACTGCCAGAGCATCAGAAAGGGGGAGATTTGAAATGGATGTTCCCAAAATATTTTAGTAAAACAAAGGTCAATGACGGTTGAAGCTGAAACTTGAGGCTTTGTAAAACACACTTATTACGAGATTTATTCTAGACAATCCGTATTTGTTTCAGATTATTTGTCTGAAAATTGCAAATTTTGACGTTTCAAATCGCGACTTTGATGTTTTAAGAGAACAAAATAAAAAAAAATTCAAAATATTTTTTCTGCTACTTCTTGACCTTTTTGCGTCAATAAAACTTACCCGTTGTATGTAATATTCAATTGGCTTTGTTAACCACACAGAATATTTTGTTCTTGTGCTTTCCTCTAATTACCAATGGCACCCTTTTTTTTTCTTTAAATGCCTATATATTTTTTTTCTTTTAACGTAGAGATCTGAATTTCGCAACGTATGGTAAGTTTGACAGTAGAAACGTATATGCCAATATGGTTGTCATACCTTTGTTATTTTCGGAGATACAAAAATCTTCCAAAAGAAAACCCCTAATTTTCCGGGAAAAACTAGTCCAATTTTCCTGGCTAACGAACTTTAAAAATTCCCCAAAAATAAGGCAAATATGTAGAGATAAGCAAACATAACTATTGTATAGGTATTATACATTAGAATGTGACATAGTCCTTGCAAAAAATATCTTGCGCTAATACATACATGTATTTACTTTAAAAAATCCGTTAATTTCTTCTGCATTTTTGTTTTTATATTTTGTGTATGTTTTTCCAGTCCATAAATTTTATCAAATATTGTTTTATCAACTACAATACCAAAACAATGCCCCTCGAAATGAATTTAAGGAAAATGTTACTTCCAGGAAATTTACATGAATAAGAAATAAATCGCAGATGTTAAATAGGATTCGACTGTCGCTAATAGAGGTAGAGGCAAGTAGCAGTCTCAGTTATATAGGTCCATGAGTGAAAAAGGACTTTCTTTTATAGAGGTTTCTGTTTCCCACTTATAGAGGTTTTACAGTGTTAAAATGACAGGACCTGACAATTACTCTCACTTATAGAGTTTTCTCGCTTACCCAGTTCTCACTTACTCAGGTTTGACTATATATATATATATATATATATATATATATATATATATATATATATATATATATATATATATATATATATATATATATATATATATATATATATATATACTGCACAGGAAGTTGGGGCTTTGCCCTTAACCCTTCTCCTTGTATAGTACAGAAATGCCGTGTTATAAATCCTGTTATAGTTACTATAACTTCCTGGGCTCCGGATGCTCACGCAGGTGATTTCTTTGCCTCCGTGGCTTTTTTGGTTGTTTCCCTCGGATTGAGGATATTCCAAATGTTGCTGCAAATATGCACTGGTTGCCTGTTGTGACTTCTTGTTTTTTTGCATCTTCATCCAGAGTGTTCCCATCTTCACCTGGCTATACCGTACTGATGATGGCTAATAAGCTTGAAACCCGTGTATGCGGTTGTCTCCTTGCGGCTTTGCCCGTAACCCTTTTCCTTGTATAGTACAGAAATGCCGTGTTATAAATTCTAATATAGTTAGTATAACTTCCTGGGCTCCGGATGCTCACGCAGGTGATTTCTTTGCCTCCGTGGCTTTTTTGGTTGTTTCCCTCGGATTGAGGATATTCCAAATGTTGCTGCAAATATGCACTGGTTGCCTGTTGTGACTTCTTGTTTTTTTGCATCTTCATCCAGAGTGTTCCCATCTTCACCTGGCTATACCGTACTGATGATGGCTAATAAGCTTGAAACCCGTGTATGCGGTTGTCTCCTTGCGGCTTTGCCCGTAACCCTTTTCCTTGTATAGTACAGAAATGCCGTGTTATAAATTCTAATATAGTTAGTATAACTTCCTGGGCTCCGGATGCTCACGCAGGTGATTTCTTTGCCTCCGTGGCTTTTTTGGTTGTTTCCCTCGGATTGAGGGTCTTCCAAATGTTGCTGTAAATGTGCACTGGTTGCCTGTTGTGACTCTTTGTATTTTTGAATCTTCATCCAGAGTGTTCCCATCTTCACCTGACTATACCGTACTGATGATGGCTAATAAGCTTGAAACACGTGTATGCGGTTGTCTCCTTGCGGCTTTGCCCTTAACCCTTCTCCTTGTATATATATATATATATATATATATATATATATATATATATATATATATATATATACATTAAAAATTAAGGGGTCCAGTTCGGGCTCTTTTAAAGAAATTTTATCAAAATTGACAAGTCGCGATCTCCTCATAAATTTTTTTCTACGAAAATTCATCACTAAAAAGGAACCTTCCCGACCATCCACAGACTTAATTGCTTTACAAATCGTGCATTTGATAGGTAGAAAATTTGCTTGAATCTATCGTCACTGCTTTAAATAGCAGTATCTTCAAAATAAGATTGCATGCTCATTTGAACAATCAAATTTATCATTTGTTGTGCATACCTTCTGGAGTTATCATTTTAGTTATCAAATTTTGTACTTGGAGCCTCGGTGATCCTGTGGAAAAACATGTGCCTCTGGACCCAAGGGTACTGAGTTCAATTCCCAGTGTTCCCCTTTCACTTTTTCAGTAGGTACACACTGTACAATTAACATCAATGGAGGCTGTGGCATTGTATTTGACAAGCTGAATATCTGCAAGTTCCGTCTTTTGCAGGAGGCATAAATCCATCTCTCCCAGGCACCATGCGATGTTGGGCACGTTAGAGATCCCTACCCTCCTTACAAAAAGGCAGGGGTCTAGGAAAATTTCCAGAATATTGAAGTGAAACTGCTGCCTGGCGTCGGTGATTGGCCATAGTCGCGGAAATAGACCGACGCTAAAAAAGTTGTATTTTTGTTTTACAATTTAGGCTGTATAATGTTAATAAATAAATAATAGCTCTTAAACAAATATGTACTAAAATCACTATCTCTGTTAAAAAGACAAAGAGAAATCAATCTGTAATTTTAATTACGTTTTAAAACTTAGGTGTAATCTGATAGATTTAGTGACAAAGTTCACAACTGCTCTGTTCAGATAGAAGTGAATAATTAGGGACAATACAGCAGAAATATATCAACTCCTGCGGGTAAACGTTGCGGCTCGATGGACTGCAAACTTGCCTCTTTCAATCCGTATGGTATTGACGTTACAGATAATCCCTTTTCCAATATAAACAAACCGCAGTTGGTGAACAAATACCGCACAAAAGTATCGAAAACTTTATTGGCAATGTGACCCGCATATACAGAAGCTGTTATTCCAGATTGAAATGTTAAATAACTGGTCATACAATTATTGTAAGTTTAATAATAACAAAACATGTTGGTTCGAGTATTCACTTGCTAATATTTCTATGTGTTTCTCCACGATTGACAGCACATAAATACCGGCTTAAATGACTGAATAAAGTAATATTGAACTGTTTTCAATGAAATTTAAATAATAAAGAGATAGTGGTTGCTTTGTGCTTTTAAAAGGTTTTTAAATACAACTAAGTCTTTATACAGTAAGTGCATTTAAGTAGCAAATTTTCATAGAAATTATCAACGTATTTTTTATTACGCAAGTTATGTATGCACCAAGAAAAATAATATTCGTTTGTAATATAAATATATTTTGTTTACCACACAAATATTTTGGTCTTGTGTCCTGTGATCTCCAGCGGCATCAACATGTTATTTCATTAACTGTTTATACATGTTTTTTCTTACTTGGATATCTAAATTTAAATATAGGGTAACTTTTTTATAACAGAAACCTGCGTACCAAATTCGGTTGCTATGGCTTTGTTATCTTCAGAGATACAAAAAATTTTCGAAAGAAAAGCTAAAAATGTATCAGACAAACTGGTTTCATTTTCCTGGTGTGATGAACTCAGCTAAGCAGAGGCCCGACGGATAGGGTGACAATCCGTCATTCGGGCGTGACCTAAATATTCCAATTTATATATCCTCTGGTGCCATCTTTTTTTCCTATAAATAGGACGAGGTTAGATACCCGTGAGAACTTCTGCTAATGCCATAGTAGAACACCGCAAATTAGTGTTTCATAACAGCACTGTCCTAGGGTAGCTGAGTGGAGAAGAAAAACTATAGCCAGGGGTCAAAAGTTATCATATCCCGCACATTTCTCGGGAGTTAAGTAGGCTTTAGTTACTTCGTCACCGAATAATGGCTGTTTTCCTAGCTTAGAAAGTTGGAAGCAGAAATATCATAAACAGGTAAATATAAATTAAGATATACCTCCGCTAGTTGCAATCCGTCACAGGATTTTAGCTTAAACATACCTGTACTAATGCATCTATCTAATAGCAGTGCAGTGAAACGCAATTAATTTCATAAAAGTTTCTAATAACACTCAAAGTATTTACAAACGAAAGTTACAATATTAAAAATTCATAAATTGCGAAAACTAAAAATTCGCTACAATTCATGCGATTAAGGAGACACCATATCTCATGCCAGATAACAGTATCTCTGATAAGACATTTTTTCATAGTGTAAATGATACAAATACGTTAATATTTAAAAATACAATAACACTCGACCAGAATAATATTTGTGCTCTCTACAAAAAGCAACATACATCTGCATCAAATGGGGAATTGCCCCCGATGCAAATTTATCGCCTCAGTCTGAGGTGTTATATACCCTGGGCTTTATCCCCGTGGTCCCCTGCAGTCCCACCCCGCTATATAGGCAAGCAAACGGCTTCCACTCTCACATGACTACACCCTGCCAACCAATGACACCCCTGTTTGCCGCTACGCAACGCTCAGGCTGGCGCCGCCATCACCCACTGGACATCCGGCCAAAGGATAATCAAGGCCCCCCCTACATAGGCGGAACGAGTTGCGAGACACATTGAGCAATAAACAGAAAGCCTCTCTGGCACTTCCCAGTGACTAGGTTTCCCTTAAATGGGAAGATACTGGGCAAACTTGTCCCCTATTTATGTCTAACCCCCTGTACATTTAACGGCCCCGTCCAGCGGTTACGTACCATTCAGAGCAGCTCCACACTCCACCCAAGGACTTCCGTTCCTCCGGCCAAACATAGGCCACCTAGTACATCACCAGTTGCCGGACACCCCAAATATCGACTACAACACTTCAGACAGCACCATCCGTGCTCCCGTTTCCCCCCATATGGACAAGAAACGTGTCCAGCTTGTTACCTATTCAGGCTAGGCACTCCATACAATCAACCACCCCGTCTAGCGATCACATACCATTCAGAGCAGCTCCACACTCCACCCAAGGACATTCGTCCCTCGAGCCGAACATAGGCTACCCAGTACAGTACAGTATACTTTTCCAGACGCTCTAAATTCACTACATTACGATAAATTCATCTACAGCATTCCTATCTCCCTTAAATGGGCAAACACGTGACAAGTTTCGTCAGCCGTCCATACAGAACACACTGTATACACTTTTAATCCCAACCGGCTGTCATTATTACAAATAGAACAGCACCCATAAAATATCTAGTTAATGATATCAGCTTGCAATTCCAGCTCCCAAACTACCGGTGTGCAACTAACCTTCGAAAACTGTGAGAAAATAACAGAACACGGTCGTTACGTATCCTCGTTCACTTCTCCTGCGCAAAACTAACACGCCGTGGTCACTACAAAGTAGAACAGCGAAACAACCCAGCCAACTCTCCAACAGTTTCCTACGCAATATCGGAACGCTGAGTAACAATTATATTACAACCAACAGACCCCTTGTCTCATACGCGAGCTGAAGGCATCTCTTCCCTGCGTTCTATCTCTCGGTCGCGATTCTTGTCAAGCGCCCAGCGACGTACCTAAAAGAATACCATTGTGCGTGACAGACCGGCGCTACTACTTTCACATCCACGATTCATTCTCCGCTCGTGGCGAATGTTCATATTTTGAAATGTCTCTAAAATGAGTCGAATTAATCCTCTTATAAATATTCGTTATTTAAACCGCCTAAATGAATTGTGCGCTATTCAAATAACCCTAATAAATTCGGACTTCATTACACTGGCTAACAAAGGGTTATGGTCATTTTGGCAGGATCACTTTTTTTATCGGCCACGAATAAAATTAGCATACTTTGATAGTACCTCATACAACATATGTAATAGTGGTAAAAAAGGATTTCAAAAGTGTATCGGAGCCGCGACTTACATGGTGATTCGTTAGGTGAGCGACATTGATATCTCGGAAAAGAAACAGTCTATGAACATTCTATGGTCCTGTCCGGATGGGGACAGGACAAGACACCTGTTCTTTGGCAAGACACAGCTTGGAGCAGAAGACCTGGGTCAACGTTCGCCCACAAAAATTGTCGACCTCTGTAGAAGGCTGGATTTGTTGGGCGAAATATAAGACAATTAGGCGTGAGCCACAATAGACCTTAAGGTCGCAGTGGACGGACCGTTATGGCCCACTCACAATTTAACCTAACCTAACCTAACCTAGTGGTGAAAAAAGATTTTAAAAGTGCATCGGAGCCAAGATATACAGGTGACTTATTAGGCGAGCGATGTTCATATCTCGGTAACGATGGCAATTAGAACTTCAGGAAAAACTATTCGAAACGTTATTTTAAGTATAATTCATGATTTTTTTTAATTTTCTCATTCTTGCCACCAGATGGGGCTTTCTCGGATGAAACTTTTCGAAGGTTGTTTTCTCAAATTATTCCTACTACAAGGTTATCTTCTTTTTACTTTTCCTGAAACCCCTAATCTTGTTGCATATTTTTTGCCTGAGTTACGACCCTATTATACATGGTGTTCACAAGAATCGTCTAGAATATCTACCTCCGTTATTATTGGAAATATAATGTGCTGCAAATGGGGGAAATTATTCAACTTTTCACAAGCATCTCGATTCTGACGTCAAAAAACAATTGCTCATCGAATTGCTGATATTGACATATCAAGTTATTTGTTCTTAGTTCAACAATATGCATTTTTCCGGATAGCTAAACTGCAAATTCGATTGTACATCTTATGAAACTAACACGTTCTAGTCGATTTTGCATAGTTCCAGAGATATCTAGATCTGCACGGGAATGTTTACAATAGTCATCTCCGTTATTATTGGGACTACAATGTGGTACAAATGGGGAAGGTTGTTTAATTTTTATGAGCATCTCGATTATTAAAATAAAAGTCTGGACGCAGCAAGTCGGTTATGATAGTGAATTTTAATAAAAATGTTTTTAATAGCAAATATGTGTGTTTTTTTAAGAAAGCATGCATCAAATTTGGTTACCAGTATAGGCTATAAAGTAAAAAAATGTGCAATGTTTCATCAATTAGCTTTATTATTTGAAAATTTACAAAAATTTCCGAAAGTATACTTAAGTGTTCCCGAAAAGACTTGTTTCTTGGTCAACATTATAGGTCAATAGCAAATTGAGCTATTCAAATTTGAAGAAATTAATCAAAATTCGATACCATAACGCACTTGCTCTGCCCCGAATTATTTTTCTTAAACACATGCATTATATTTCGTTGGAAAATGCAAAATGCAATGCCATAAGGCATCTTCGACTAAAAAAAGAAAATTTGTATCAGCCACGAATTATCGGCCACACTGTGGTTGTAGAAATATTTTTTAAGATGTAGCTCAAGACACCCTATAAATAATGTATACATTTGTTTGTCATATCTTGAACAATAACGGATATATTGAGCTTTATTGATTTTTGACGAAAATTCGACAAAAATTATATACCATTAAACGATAGACTCTATAGCTAAGACTACTGCCAAAGCATCAGAGAAAGGGTCTATTTGAAATGAATTTTATGGAAATATTTTAGTAAAATGAAGGACAGTGACTTCAGGGTTTGTAAAACATTTTTCATGAGACATATTCGTTCCATAGCCGGTATTAGTTTAATGTTCTTTGCCTAAATGTGGCCAGTTTTGACGTTTTAAATCGCGACTTTGACGTTTTGAGGAAAACTTCAATTTATTTTTCTTTAGATGCCTATAACTTTTTTGAATTTTAACATACAGAGCTAAATTTTGGCTCGTAATTTACCTATAACGGGATAAACCTGCGTACCAAATTTAGTTAGTATATATATATATATATATATATATATATATATATATATATATATATATATATATATATATATATATATATATATATATGTATGTATCACACCGATAATTAAAAAATAATAGGCCGATTTTGATTAAATTTGGTGAATACCTTCCTTTTGCAAGTGGCATGGATAAGTACGTTAGCCACGAAAATCAGCCCAGGTTTTCCCGAAAAATGTCTTCCAAAAAATTTTATATCTCTGGAAATAACACCGTAAGGGCAACCAAATTTTGTTCGCGGGTTTATATCATTATAGGTAAAATTACTTACCAAAATATAGTTCTGTAAGTTAAAAGACAAAAAGTTAGAGGCATTTAAAGAAAAATAAATTGGAATTTTCCTCTAAACGTCGCGATTTATATGTCAAAATTGGCAACATTTAGGCAAATAACTTGAAAGTAATACGGGCTATGGAAAGAAAATGTCTCAAGAAGAATGTTTTACAAACCCTGAAGTCTTGGCCAGAACCTTCATTGTCCTTCATTTTATTGAAATATTTCCAGAAAATTCATTTCAAATAGACCCTTTCTTTGATGCTTTGGCAGTAGTCTTAGCTATAGAGTTTATCGTTTAATGGTATATAATTTTTGTCGAATTTTCGTAAAAAATCAATAAAGTTCATTATATCCGTAATTATACAATATACGAAAAAAATTTGTATACATTAATTATAGGGTGTCTTGAGCTACATCTTAAAAAACTATTTCTACAAGCACAGGCTAGTCGATAAGTTGTTGGTGATACAAATTTTCTTTTTTTTTAATCGAACACGCCTTATGTTATTTTATTTTTGCATTTTTCATCGAAATATAATGCATGTTTGTAAGCAAATAAATTCGGGACGTAGCAAGTGAGTTATGGTAACGAATTTTCTTTAAATGCTTCAAATTTGAATAGCTCAATTTGCTATTAACCTATAAGGTTGACCAAGAAATGAGTTTTTTCGGGACCACTTTAAATTTACTTTCGGAAATTTTTGTACATTTTTAAACAATAAAGTTATTTTGATGAAACATGGCACTTTGTTTCTACTATATAGGTTATACTGGTAACCAAATTTGATGTCTGCTTTTTTAAAAAAACACACATATTTGCAATATTTTTTTACTTAAAATTCACTACCATAACGCACTTGCTGTGTCCAAACTTTTTGTTCAATCTGTAAGGTTGAACAACCAATTGGTGGACCATTCTGTCCTTTAACTGCACAACGGGCTCTGTATTATCTCTTGATTTGTTTTTGCGCAACGGACACTGCATTTACCTTGGATTTATATCCCTGGACGCTTCTGTCCTATATTTGGTTAATGGAGCCTGTAATGGTTTCGGATTTGTATTTGTGAACGTCTCTGTCCAACCTTGCCCAACTAACACTGTATTGGACGTGTAATTGTATTAATACTTTGTGTTTGTGGATGATTCTGCCCTATATTTACCCAATGGAAGCGGAACGTGCAGACATTTAACTTGCTCAAATGCAATACCACAAACACGGGTGATGTTAATATTACAGAATGTACTGAAAATATGAAAGGGGAACGAACCCAGTACCCTTCGGTTTAGTGCACACGTTATTACCCCTGGACCGCCGAGGCCTTAACTGCTCTTGAAACTTGCAGATTTACCAAACATTAAGAATAAAAATAAATACAAATGTTCTTGAAACTTGCATATTTTGCAATATATATTTGTAAACAAAAATCACCGAACTGCATTGTCGTCGACCTTGCCTTAATACCATGGCATCTACCATTAATTATTTCATCCACTATATTTAGTTCAATTATTTATCATATTTCAATGCTTTAACAAATACTATTAGAATAGGCAAGCTATTGTTCTTGAACAATTACGAAAAATGACGTCATTCCATTATTATCGTAAGATTAGTGAAACGGAAATCGTAAAATAATGAGTGAAGCAAAAACTAATTTTCCTGCTTGAAATATTTGCAAAGTAAAAGAAGTGCAATTTCTTTCATTTAATAACTTGCGGAAACGTTGGCCATATCTCACAAATGACGGAAGATCTTAGGTCAGCAATAAATTACTTCATTCCTCAGCACGTATAAAACCATTGTCATTGGAATGATATTTATTGGCTTCTTTGATTGAATATCAGTTGAAAGCAGCTACCAGCTGCTCCGAACTTGTTATGGTATTATTTAGGGGCATAACCGTCGTAACACTGACATACATGACTGAGTGCTCATATTGTATCTCAATTGCATGTTCATATTGAAACTTGAAACGTGAGCTATTACGGTAATAAAACTTTTCTATTCTTAAAGGTGCCCACTTTACAATGAAGTAAATTTATTTTCCCCACATTTTAAAATTTTACTGACTGAAATTTAGTTATGTTGCGGCTCTTTCTGGGCAGAAACGATTTACTGTGTTCTCTTATAAAAAATTCATCCATATTACGGCTTCTGGTTTCGGAAATGTCTAACGTTAGCGCTAGTTTTCATTCCTCAATCTCTGGAGACGCATATAAATGTAACTCAGGTAGTTCTACCATCGCTGCAAGTTTAAAGTAGCTATTCTAGAATTATATCCTGGTTTTAATGCGGCTCTAGGACTTGCGTTTATATAAATGAAATTAATATTTCACCTTATTTTCCATTATATACTACGTTGGATAGAAATTATGCAAAGCAGTACAGAAACTTTGGCAAGAATTTCCTAGAGATAGTCTTTTACATTAAGGTAGTAACTAATTTTAAAATTTTAAATAATTCAGTATTTCACAAACCTAGATGCATTGGATCTTCAACGAACCTTAAAAACTCTTGCCCTGTTAGCATGTTGCCTATTTTGTTAAAAACGTAGACACAAGTTATATTTCTGCAATTAAGTATACACTTAATTTAGTTTAGTATTTTGGCATTTTATCAATCCAGTTTTAGAAATTTCCTTAGTTGTACAATTAACCTAAAGGTTTCAGATAATATTTTAAAAGCTTCCGATGACAAAAATACTGCACGGATATCACTTGATTCTACTTAAGCATTTGACAACATCCAACACCATGGGGCCTTGTCTCTTATTATTGCTGCTTTTTAAAAGAATACCACTTGAATGGATAGTGTATGGCCTTAATCTTAGGCACGTTGTTGAACCATTTTCATACCTTATTAATCAGCCGTTTCTGCCTGGGATTTTTACTAATGAATTAAAAACATCTAAAGGTGTATGCGTTTATAAGGGACGAGGTAGTAAGGATGAACCGGCTTCGATTTGATTTTATTGCTTTAACCACGAGCTTTTGATGAATAACCTATGGACAGTGGAAATTAGGGGTAACGCCTTTGAGTGGGTGCAAACCTATCTTGAGAACAAGTCTGTTCCAATTCAAATTGGCGATAAGCAGTCTAAGAATATTTTTCTTTCACTGGTGTCCCACAGGGATTATTTACTGCTCCTCTTTTGCATGTTGTATTTGTTGGTGACTCGTCGTTGAACTCGGGATCCATCAACCGGTTGGTTTTGTATGCAGTTGATACAAATGAATTGGTGTCTTACGCCGATTTCAACAAAGCGTTCGCAGCTTGTTAGCTGTAAGTAACGACTTCTCTGATATATGTAGGTGGGCAGAGGCCAATCGCTTGAGTGGATAAGTCTTGTTTTATAGAGTTCCTACTAAGAGATGTGTCCGTCATATATGGCCATTTAGTACGGATCGGAGGCAGGTGCGTGCAACAGGCGAATATCGCGAAGTTTTTGAGAATCAGGGTGCAAAGCTAACTTAAGAAAAACACATAATATGTGCTCTTTCGGCTAGGCCGAGTCCTTCGTGTTTGCTCTGGCGTTATTTGAAGGCACAGTTTATCGGGAGACTTTGGTGGCAATTTATTTTGCTTTAGTCTAACGTCACCTGTTTTATGGGATAATATTTTGGAGTGGTTCTTCAAATGCGCAAGAGGCATTGGCGGTGGGTCGGAATAATCCGTATAATATTGGAGTTATTTTTTTATAACAACATACTAACACAGATGAAAAGGACACACTCTAACTAACCTATTATTCTTATGGACTCTTCAGAATACCAGCCCTGCGCACAAACGAGTCGACTTGAAGTCAGGAAGTGCTATATAATGCAGTGGAGAATAGCGCATTCAGGCAGACACAGGACAGCAAGAAGGAAACTTTGGGGGAAAACTATCGAACAAAAACAAATACTACCCTTGGTTATACCACGACAGACATTGAATTACATCACTCGAATCCTGCCGGGACTTGCGGTGGGATATACAGCAGGACACACAGGCCGGTTTCGTTCTCTTTATGGACTCTTCAGTGTGCTACACATGTGCTCCAACAAGTCGATCTTAAGGCAAGCACTGCCATATAATGTCGTAGAAAATATAGCAAAGCACCATCTCTGGTTTTGTGACGGTTATCTAAGCAGTTTACGCGCACACACAGTACAGCCAGAAGAAAGCTGTGGGAAGAAAACACTGTATAGTTTTTTTGCCTGTCATGGCTCATAGGCATACCTAAAGAGCCATCGAAAACAGGGGACAAACAAATGGATTATCAGATATATATATATATATATATATATATATATATATATATATATATATATATATATATATATATATATATATATATATATATATATATATATATATATATATATATATATATATGGTTCAAATTCGAGCCTCACCGCTGGGATCTTGTAAATGGTAAGAGATACTAGGATGGTTTAATTGAGGAAAAGTTGCGCGTTTCTATGGTGATAAATTATCTGAAAGAAAATTTGATGTGTCACTTTTAATGTGTTAATTATCCCAAAAAACGGAAATTTAAGATACGTTCTACAAAAATTAAAGCCTTGTTATTAACGAATTCAACAAAGACATAATATACAGGAGGTGCCGTTAGAAAAAAATGAGTTTTATAACATTTTCGAATGACATATTCGAAACATCTTAGTGTGCCGTGGTATACTCTGATAAGCGATCAAAGGTAACATTTGCTGACCCCTTTTGTATCTAACAGAGAAAAAAAATTGATATTTCTCAAAGGGTTTAGAAGATATGTTTTTTTAAAGAAACTTCTGCAACTCTAATTTTTTACTTAAAAAGCCACATATGTCAGGAACTATGACATATAGGTTATGAAAACTACATGTAATTTTTCTACGTAATTTTATGCGGAATTCGATTCAAAATAGATAGTGTCACTTCAAATAAGAAAATTGTATCGTGTTTCGCTACTTTTGGATATCATATGTAGTTGAAAATAATTTAGTTGATGCGCCTAGGGGAATCATTTTTGGCAGTGGTTGAATTATTTGTCTATCTTGAACGGTTCTCAAGTTATGGACCGATCCCGCACCCTTGATTCACCCTGTAGATTGTATATACACGGTGATCATTTTCAACTGGTTCGCTACTGGAATCTACCAAACAATGACATATATACAATCGGTTAACTTACAAAAAACGTACGTGACTTATTCATAATTTGAAGAGAATGCTGAAGTAGCCTGAAAAACTTTATTGGTGAATTTTCGTAGAAAAAATTCACTAATGGGGAGATCCCGACTTTTGATTTTTGAAAAATGTTTTGTAAATGAACACCAACTAGGACCCCCAGAACACATATCCGAGGTCACTTTCAATTTTTATATGCTTATATATATATATATATATATATATATATATATATATATATATATATATATATATATATATATCTATATATATATATATATATATATATATATATATATATATATATATATATATATATATATATATATATATATATATATATATATATATATGTATCACACCGATAACTCCAAAAATAATGGGCCGATTTTGGTAAAATTTTGCAAACACCTTGCTTTTGTAAGTGGCTTGAAAAAGTTTGTTAGCCAGGAAAATCGGACCAGTTTTTCTGGAAACGTTTTGAGTTGCTTTAAAAAAATGTTATCTCAAAAAATAAAAAAGCTTTTGTAACCAAATATGGTATGTATGTTAACGATATAAAAAGTAAACCATACACCAAAATTAGATTTCTGTTACAAGAAAAAAAGTTATAAAAAAATTTGGTGCCAGAGCATTTCTATGAAAATTCACTACCAAACTGCGTCCAGACTTTTTTCTTTCATATCACACAGCAAGAAACAAATGTGCATTTTGCCTTAATTAAATGTCACGTTTGGCTATTTTTAAACAAAAACTCTGGTGCAGATGCAGTTCTTAAAAAACAAGCGTTGCATGAAATGTGTCTTACAGAATCTTAGGTTTCTGGTGTAATAGTACCTTTTCTTTATTTAACTAAAATGCATGCAGAAAATGTAGTTGAAGTAGACTCTTTTTCCGAGGTTGGATATGTAAAAAGAATACTTTAAATTAGTATATTTACAAAAATCAGGTTTAAAAATGTAAATTACTTTGTAAAATAGTTCGCCTGCTTTTTTCAACAAATTCCTGCGAACAGAAAAACAGATCCATGCAAGATTGTATTAAAATTAGCATGGTGGCTGGAAGTTTGCTTCCAATCTTTACATTTTCTTTTAACCTTTTGTAATACCTATATCTAAGGCAAATTATCACTGCAAGCAGCCTGTATACAGAATTTCACTTGACCTACTTAAACATGTTGTCATAATGTTTATCTGTCAGTCAAATTTCTACCTCTAAGCATAGTTTTAAACAAATGTTAATAAATGAGAATTAGCTGGTCACCACTAAGATTTTCGAAGATTATTTGGCATTTCACTAAAAAAATCAAGTTTTTAGTTGAATTAATTCTGTAAAATAACCAATCAAGTATCGGTACCACACTTTTTTAAGTGTTACATTGTTAGCACACTTTTTTGTGGACAATCTAAATCTGTCATCTTATTTTCAGGGTGTCCTTGATGCAAGAGTTACAATACTTAACATTGATTTTTCTTATGCGCCATATTGGATTGTTGCATTTTTAAGAAGCTTTCTTTTCTGATTACGCTGATATATCTTACGATACAATCACATCTTACCTGCTATCAAAAGTTGGAAAAAAGAGTGCTTTGGAAGGGACGCCAATAAATTTGTTAACGATTTAAATATGACAGTTCAGTAAAACTTTGAGGTTTATAGTATTTGTGTGCATTGTTTCTGTGCCATTTGTTCGAAAGTCATGAGTTTTACAAATAAAGAAAAGAGAGACATGATAAAAATGTATAACCAAAATAATATAAACGGTAGAGGTACTAGTGAAAACTATTTAAATTGATAGGTATCCCTCAAGGCGGCATCCACACTATTCTTATTTTAATGGACTAGATCGTCAAATGTTTGTTACTGTCCTTGTGTTTATTTAGCGTTGATATTACATGTGTTTGAAGGTCCAAAATTATTTCTACACCCCGATAAGCGTGAATGAAGACACGTTTAAAAATACTTCACTACTATTAATAATTGAAAAAGAATCATTATTTAATGTGGCCAGGTTCAGGTAATCATAGAATACTTATTTGTAACGCGCTTTGTACTATTATGCCATAATAAACTATAACTAAC
The DNA here is from genome assembly GCA_964006375.1 of Tillus elongatus. NCBI lineage: Eukaryota > Metazoa > Arthropoda > Insecta > Coleoptera > Cleridae > Tillus > Tillus elongatus. Next base: position 71,324,970 of record OZ023264.1, read on the forward strand.
AATAACCTAGGAGTAAACGCACAATTTTTCAGACAAGTGTAGAGTGTTTCTGCTGGAGCGAAGCACTCGTGAATTTTGATAGCAGGTGAGATGTGATTGTATCGTGCGATATATCATAATTAGAAAAAAAAAAGACTTTTAAAAAATGCAAAAACCAATATGGCGACCAAAGTTAAGTATTGTAATTCTTTCATAAAGAACGCCTTGGAAAATATGATGATAGATTTAGATTGCCCATTAAAATGTGTCCTAATAATGTCACAGCTAAAAAACTCTGGTTCTTTCCGTATTCGCTTGAAAAAAAACTCTGGACGCAGCAAGTGCGTTATGGTAGTGAATTTTCATAAAACTATTTTTTAATAGCAATGTGTGTTTTTTTTAAGAAAGCAGGCATCAAATTTGGTTACCAGTATAACCTATATAGTAAAAACAATGTTCCATGTTTCATCAAAATTACTTTATTGTTTGAAAATGTACAAAAATTTCCGAAAGTAAACTTAAAGTGTTCCCGAAAAAACTCGTTTTTTGGTCAACCTTATAGGTTAATAGCAAATTGAGCTATTTAAATATTAAGCATTTGATCAAAATTCGCTACTATAACGCACTTACTGCGTCCAGAATTTTTTTCCTACAAACATGCATTATATTTCGATGGAAAATGCAATAACATAAGGCGTGTTTGATTAAAAAAAAAAAGGAAATTTGTATCACCAACGACTTATGGGCCAGCCTGTGATTGTAGAAATAATTTTTAAAGATGTAGCTCAAGACACCCTATAATTAATATATACAATTTTTTTTCGTATCTTGTACAATAACAGATATATTGAGCTTTATTGATTTTTTTAACGAAAATTCTACAAAAATTATATACCATTACGATAAACTCTATAGCTAAGACTACTGCCAAGCGTCAGAGGAAGGGCCTATTTGAAATGAATTTTCTGGAAACATTTTAGTAAAAGAAGGACAATTATGGTTGAAACTAAGACTTCAGGGTTTGTATAACATTCTTCTTGAGACATTTTATTTCCATAGCCCGTATTAGATTCAAGTTCTTTTCCTAAATGCCTATAACTTTTTTACCTTTTGACCTACAGAGCTAAATTTTGGTAGGTAACTTGCCTATAATGATATAAACCCGCGTATAAACTTTGGTTGCCCTTACTTTGTTAATTTTGGAGATATAATTTTTTTTAGAAAGAAAACACAAAATTTTCCGGGAAAACCTCGGCGGATTTTTCTGGCTAACGAACTTATTCAAGCCACTTGCGAAAGGAAGGTACTCACCAATTTGGACGTTTAAAATCGCGATTTTGACGTTTTGAGGAGAACCCAAGTTTATTTTTCTTTGAATGCCTGTAACTTTTTTGTCCTTTAACCTACAGAGCTAAATTTTGGTAGGTAACTTGCCTATAATAATTTAAACCCGCGAGTGAAATTAGGTTGTCCTTACTTTGTTAATTTTGGAGATATAAATTTTTTTCGATTTTTTTTGAAAGAAAACACAAAATTTTCCGGGAAAACCTCGGCGGATTTTTCTGGCTAACGAACTTATCCAAGCCACTTACAAAAGGAAGGTACTCACCAAGTTTTATCAAAATCGGTCCATTATTTTTTAAGTTATAGGTGTGACACACACACACACACACACACACACACACACACACACACACACACACACACATATATATATATATATATATATATATATATATATATATATATATATATATATATATATATATATATATATATATATATAACATATAAAGTCTGAAACTGACCTCGGATTTGGGTTCCGGGGGTCCTAAATAGCGCTCATTTGAAGAAATTTTTTCAAAATTCAAAAGTCGTGATCTCCTCATTAGTGAATTTTTTTTTTTAATTCACTAAAATTGAAAATTTCCATTTTTTCGAATAATTGAAAAACTGAAAATGACACCTCAAATTCTCTTTTACATAGTTGATCACCAAAGAAACTTGCAACTTTGCCAAACCATCCTCCTATCTCTTACGGTTTATAAGATTCCAATGGTGACGCTCAAATTTTATCTACCATCTCTCTCTCTCTCTCTCTCTCCCTCTCTCTCTCTCTCTCTATATATATATATATATATATATATATATATATATATATATATATATATATATATATATATATATATATATATATATTTCAGGTTGATGTCTTTAGCACAGGTGATTCTAATAGGCTGACACCCTAAATTATCCTGTATACCCACTCCTTTTTTAAATTACCGATTATTTATTCGCTGCAGTTGTACACTTGCTGTATTTTTTATTAAGCAAATAACTTAATTAAAAAATGGAAACAACATTGGAAAATTAGTGTTCTTCCGGTGGTTTGAATTATTTCAATCACACCCTTTCCTACATTTTTTCACAGGAAGGCCTGCGGGAGATCCCAGTGGAATAACAGATTAGGAAATTCGTTCGAATTCCTATTATATCTTACACCAAAAGCACGGAAATTTAATTTGATCGTTTGCAGCTAGAAGCGAAATGATTACTGAATTTCTACTCAACATTTCCGGTTTCCGTTTCCTGTTTTTTCCTGTTTAATATTTAGCTTGTTGCAGAAAATAAAATAATTGAAAAGATCGGTGATAGGTTAATTATAATATTTCGCTTGTGTGTATAATAATTGAGTTTATTAGTTTCTTCTATTTTTTTAAACTTTTAGCTAGACGAAGCGATGTATAAAAGCCCTGGTGCGGCCAGAGCGTTATGATGTCGAATTTTAATAAAACTTTCAAGTGCTAATGACTTAATTTTCAATTAACTTAAATACTTTATATTCAGCACCTAGTATAACGCAAACATGGGCAATCTTTAAAGAAAATTTCATGTTAGTATCTTTTTAATTTACAAAAATGCAATATTTTCAAATAAAAACAATTGTCCGATTAGGCTAGCTAACAACTTTATCCAAACCATTAACAAAACGGAGTCATCTACAAAGTATATAATTCTAGTATATATATATATATATATATATATATATATATATATATATATATATATATATATATATATATATATATATATATAGAGCACTGTTAGTTTCCAAATTCAAAGTCTCCATTGATAGCACTTGATGAACCGAAACGGGCAAGTTAAATGCAATCTTTTTGTTAAAATGAGCTCTAAATTTCGCTAAAGTATTGTAGGGCTATTATTAGGAGCCTAAAAATGACAATTTTGTGATAAAATTAAATCACAAAGCATTACAAAACGATTTACATATAGCTAAATAAACTGAAAACAGGTTGGGATAGCATACACACAAGGAAACATATACTCTATCACCTGGAGTTAGAAATAAAAGTATCAACAATGCTTTCGACATCAATCAGTAGTTACCTGTTTAACAATTTTATGGTTTACTGGAAATCGAATTTGTCATATGACATTAAAAGGATGCACAAGTATCAAAAATGTTTTCGAGATGATTCAACAGTTTTGTTGATTATATAGGTATCTGACAATTTTATGGTTTATTGGAAGTAGAATATGACATATGTTATAGAAAAGAAAAACATATCATTGAAGCCTAACAGAACAGGAGCACAAATACTTCAAAAATGCAACCTGTAAGAGAAGTAACAAGGTAAAAGGAAACGCCTTATCCACTTATCCGTTAAGTAAAATAATCAAGCACCGAACTACGTGTTAAATTAATTAAAAGTAAAAAGCTTAAAAATCCGAGTACCTTAAAAGCTGCGAGACTGGTGACACAAAAACAGCAATGTAACATTCTGAAAGCTAAGGAAATACAAGTAATTATCAGTCATGTAAGATACAACTAACATAAAGGCCAGAAGAGCAATAAAGCTGATTAGAACAAAATTCTGCAACAGAATACAAACTTACCCAACAACATGATAAATTTGACAAAAAACGAGAACAGAGCAGTTACGGAAAGGCATAGATCAAGGGGGATATCAGCTACGTTGCCAAAGTTCTAAAAGTTCGGGTCGAAATACCAATATCTGCAAAATTCAAAAATAATATGATCATAACATATGATGAATCTACTATCTATTATTTTTCACTAAAACGTCTCATTAAATTAAGGACCATCGTTATGCTGACATAACTATTCATAAATGATTTTTCAACCAACTTGTGAATCATAGGATATGCCTACCTACTCTAATTTTATGCATGGCACAGGATGTGAACAATTGTTTTGACTGACAGTAGTTCACTGGTTCCGCGTTTGAATCGCTGTAACTAATGTATTTGGTGTTTGCATATTTTCTTGGTTAGTTTGGTGTTCGGACTCTTGTGTTTTTCCATAGTTCGTTTCAGTCTTTTATTTTCTATAGTTTAATCGTGTTTTTGGTTTAGTTTATTGTATAGCTTAGGTACTTGTGTATTTGTATCAATTTTTTTCGTCATTTATTCGGTTCGTTACTTTCATAATAATAATAAAATAAATATCACTTCACTGGTGAAAAATATTTCCACATGCTCTACGTATATCGCTTTTGCGATGGGAATAGTTACAGTATCTCTAGTCACGAGACATTCACCAACATCTTCCAACATTTTTACGAAAGCATTTAACTGTGCCATTTAGAGCAAGAGAGCCTGGTATTACCGATCGGAGTGCAGATTTAATGGTTCTTGATGACAAGGAATAAGTTTACACCAGTTGACGAAAAATTAGCAGTGCCTAGAGAACTTTGTTTACTCTTGTTTGGAATATATTAAAAAGTAATAACATTAATATCATATCCAGCAAGTTCAGCGTGCGGTTCTCAGAGATGAGAAGACATGAGTAACAGTTTGTCGTTGTGTATCTACTCATAGACAAATCTTTTATAGAGCAGTATTTACCAATGAGGCAACTTTTACCATAGATGAAATTTTCAAAATAAACGATGATCATATCTGTAGTCTAACAAATCCACATTACGTCAGACTAATTCTCACCACCGCTTTTCTGTAAATGGATAGTATAATCTCATTGACAATGAAACTCTTGGACCTCATATTTCAGGCAGACTTACTTCTGACGGTTCTCAAATGTTCACAGAACCAACTACCCCAAATGTCAAATAATCACCAGCACAGAAGTATGCATTTTCAACATAACTGTGCGCCAGAGAACTATTATCAACGAATTATAGCTCACTTAAAATCTGAGTTTTAAAATTGATGAATACGTCGTTACGGAGATGGCTTCAAGGTTTCCTTGGAATTGAATCCTTTGGAATATTTTTTTGGGGCTCGCTAAAAGCCAACGTTTATTCCATGGGAATAACAAATAGTAATAGATTTATAGCTAGAATAATCGAATGCTGACAACGAATTAGAGACCAACCGGTTATGATTCGCGAAGCCATATGCAATATGCGTAAGCGGGCCAAAAGCTGTATTGAAACTGCAGATGGTTCGAAAATCTTTACTGATTTCAATATTCTATCGACTCATGATACTGGTCACCGTTCATTAATTACTACAGCAATGTAGGCTTTAGCATAGATATGTAACATTATCTTATAATGTCCTATTATTTATCTAATTCTCGTTATATTGTATAATTGTATTATACAAATCTTATAACCGTCTTTTTATTTGTACAGTGTGGCTAATTGAAAACGAAAGAGGCGCGTTGTAGGGAACTTATCGCGATTTTGTTGAAAGTCGCTCAAAGAGGTCACTTTTAAGGGGAAAGACCAACATCCTAGTAGTAGTAGCAGTGGTGGAGAGGTCAACGCCAAGCAAGTAGGCCACAATGGGCCCTTTTTGCCAACCTCAGCAACCCAGCAACCATGCTCTACTCTTCCTCGGTTCCGTCGCCAAACCGCCTCGACCTCAAAATGAAGGCCGAGACGGTCTTCAATTGGACGGTACTTACCTGATTCCTCTGCAGAGTCCTTGATCCGAACAATTCTGCTCAAACACTCCCAAAAGCCTCGCATTCACACAGGTAGTGGTAGGACGTTTCTTCATCCTCGCCGCATTCCTGGCAAATGGGATCCCTCTCTACCTCTATCAATGTGAGGTGTCTTCTAAGGGCGCAGTAGCCTGTCAGCACCCCGAGGATGCGGCGAAGCGTAGGTCGACTCCTTCCGAGTAGCCAGACAGCTTTATCTCTGTCCGGCCCCTCCACGAAGTCCCTCGCCTGTCTACAGCCACCAACCGACCCCCCAGTGCATCTGTCTACCTATCTAAGGCGACAGAGACCGTCTTCCTACCTATCAGAGACCCCGGGTCACAAAAAGGCCGCCGGGAACCAATCCTAGCGAGATTATTCGCCACCTCATTCTCCGCTACGCCACATTGTCCCGGAAACCACACCAGTTGCACCTCCTTTTTCTTGCCTAGTCATTTGAGGGCGTCAGCGCACTCCTGAACCAGTATTGACCTGATTCTGGCCGCGCCGTCTACCCGGAGGACCGCCTAGCTATCCGAGCAAATGTACACACATTTCTCGCGGCTCCTCCTCACATCCTGTCTATTGGACACAGACAGGATAGGGTACACCTCTGTTTAGAATGCCGTGGCCAAGAGCATAACTCTCGCGCACCCCCAGGCCTTCGATGTATATGCCCGCGCCGGAGGGTTGTTGATCCTCCAGCCGCGATCCGTCGGTTAAATAGACCAGGCTTGCAGGCTGGAATGCAACATCATTGTCCCTCCACTGATCCCTACTGGGGATCCTGAGCTTATATGGCCTAGTCAACCTAATATCGCCCTCGGCATCCCGTACCTTCATAGCGGAAATCGGAATTGCCTTTTCCGCCTGGAGTTGCCAAGGAACTCTTGCATGCCCTATTACTGCTCCCTCTCCGCACCAGTTTCCAGAGTCTCGCATTCTAAGATGCGACGCCATAGCCTCCCTTATGATACATATGGAAAGCGGTGGCAGCATCAGTAAGACCTCTAACGCAGCTGAGGATGTCGTCCTCATAGCGCCTGTGATACCCAGGATTGCCAGCCTTTGGAGTTTGGCCAGCTTCCTGCTGGTAGTTTGGTTCACACCACACCACTAGACCAGAGGATTCTCGGCGTGACGATCGCAGTGTAAATACAGTGAAGGATCCGAGGATTAAGTCTCTAGGTCCTCCCTATTACTCGACGCAGCTGCCAGAGGGTCGCTGCTCCCTTCCTCACTAGTCGTTCTATTTGCGACCCCCCATGTTAGTTTGGAGTCCAAGATCACCTCCAGATATTTGACCTCCCGCACTAAAGCTAAAAGTTTTCCAAACATCACGGGCGCCCTGAACCCCTCTGCATTCCTCTTCTTGGTGAATAGGATCATCTCCGTCTTAGCCGGGTTTACGGAGAGTCCCAGCTCGCCGCACCACCTTTCAATTATGCTACAGGCAGCTTGCATGCACTCACAGATGACGCCGAGGAATTTGCCGGTGACTAAGACCAGCCCATCATCAGCGTACGCCTGGGCGTAGAAGCCATTCTCGGAGAGCCGCTGCAAGAGGCCGTCCATGACCATACACCATAGATGAGGCGAAAGACAGCTGCCCTGAGGACAACCGCCCGCCACCCCAACGTCCAGCCTTCGGCCCCTCAAGGTTAGCGAAGCTCTCCTGTCCTCCACCATGCTTGCCACCCGGCTTATTAGGGACCTCGGCGTTTTCCTATCCTGTAGGGCGGCACAGACCGTATCCACCTTTGCCTTATCAAAGGCCCCCTCCCCGTAGTGTAGCGCCCTTTCCACCTTCCGCGTCACAGCGTGGAGCGCCGTCTCCGTCGATTTCCCCCCTTGGTACGCGTGCCGAGCTTTATGGAAGGGATGATCCTTGAGGATCCCTCCCAACATAAACCTATCTACTAACTTTTCTAATGCCTTAAGCAGGAAGGATGTTAGGCTCATTAGCTTGTACGCCTTGGCCAGAGTGTGGTCCTCCCTTCCCGGTTTGGGAATGAAGACCCCCCTAACACGGCGCCAGACCTTTGGGACGCAACCCCACGCCAGGCTGGCCCGGAAAACCTCCCCTATGTTGGGAAGCAGTATATCCAGGCCTTTATGGAGCAGGGCCGGAAAATCCCATCACAGCTTGCGGACTTGAATGGAGCGAACTCGCTCACCGCCCAGGTTATAGAGCCATCTGTGACCACCTCCTCCGTCAGCTGCCAGTCCGCATTCGGGACCGTCCACCGGCCCGGCAGCCTCCGTGACGGCTCCACCGCCCGCAAGGTGAACTTCGGCGAGATGACGCAAGGTCTCCTCACCGGTGCTTGTCCAGCTTTCGTCCGGTTTCCTTAAAGATCCTGCATTACCAACCTCCTAACACCATCTCTTTCCGTGCCCAATTTTTTTAATTTGAAGCAGTGAGTTCCGAGAAATTGACTTCTAAAAGTGAGTAATTTATTTATCAAAAACATACATGTCAGTTTATCAAATGTTCAAGATTTAGACCACCAGCCTCCATAATAGAATACAAGTTTAGTGTAAAACATCACAATCTGCAACATTTCTATAGTGATTTAGCGCCATTTTTGTAGGATATGCTGCCGCTAATATTGTATGGAATCGGACTGAGTGGAATAAATTTTACTTTTTATGTGACCCCACAAAAATAATTGCAGGGGTGACAAATTTAGTGATCGTAAGGCCATTTCATGGAACCTCTTCTTCCAAACCACTGGTATTGAAATGTGAGGTCGAGATATTGTCAAACATCCAAAGCGTAGTGTTAAAAAGCTCCACCCTGCTGTAATATGAACTGGTCTTCGAGTCACTGCTCATCATCCGCGATAATGTCAGTCAACAACACTGATGTTTTCCAACAACTCCAAGTCCATATTTCCAGTAAGATTATCAGGTATGGAAAAAGAAACAACAATATGGTCATCAGAAATTCTACTCCAGCAATTTAGTCTTCCGCGTGTTGCGTATGAATGTGGTAAAATAATATGTGATTAGAATCGGTCCAGTAACGACAATTACGACGATTTGGTTTCTGGTTTCGAAATATTAGAGCATCCACCTTATTCGCCAGATCTGATACCAAGTGACTTCAAGGTGGTTTCAGACAACAAAGGTAACTTCAGGAAGAAGATATATTTGACAGGTCATAAAGTAGAAATGGCTGTAAACATGTGTTACGAAGATGTCGGGGAAATATTATATTGAGAATCCGCAAGTGTGTTCGGGTTAAGGAACATTATGTAGAAAAATAAATATGGTGAATAGATCCTAGCCTTCCATTATATAAGTCAGAAGTGGGACACAAGGGTTCGCCATCGTTTATTGACACAAAGTGAAATTGATAACTGCGTCAAAATATTCTTTTCCACTAAAGATATTGTCTAGTAACATTTTTACAGTTTTCCTTGAATTGGGAGTTTGTAATAGGACAGGCAAAGACTACTAATATTCAAAAATACGTACTAAAATTCGTGTTTGTCTTTGTATCGTGTAAAATAAGTTATGTCAACAGGTAAGGCCGCAAGCGTAGTTTGCAGGCTCATGTTTAGAAGAACTAAACGCTTAGCATTTATAATCATGATATAAAAAGTGGAAATTTAACTTACTTACCTAAAGCTAAGGCAAAATGTAATATTCTCCCCAGTATTTTATATGAAACAATGTATACAACACATTAGTCGATTACTGAGCGACCTACTGCAGACTGCGCCATTTCCAGACCAACTCGTGCCGCCGTTTGCCATTTAAAAACTAATAAAACTTTCTGATTGTCGTTTACACAGTTTTCCTGTAATTATAAGGCGCTCATGTTAACAACTTGCTGGATACACAATTACCAAGGCTAAATCGCTTAATACAGTGCACAATGTTGTATCTACTTTTACCAGTTGATTTAGCAGCGCCTTTTATACTTAATATCTCTCGTAACCTGTAGCATTTAGCTCGAAATATAATAATAAAGACTGCGCAATATCCTCATTAATATTTAAGATGATTAATTCTGTTTAATATTGTGCAAATGCACAAAAACAACCCGCAGTTTATTATTTTTTACCGGGAAAACAAATTAAACTTATTTTATCGATTCCTTGGACTCTACGACCGGTTTTGTACCATAGTAGAAATTCACGTTATTTATTTTTGTCTAGGTGTGCGAGGTGTGCTTATACCGGTTTATTTTGATTATGTAATATTAAATTAAAACATTTTCTGGAGACAAGTAAAACATATTTGGATGAGCATAGATGGATGTAGTTTACACATACACGCTTTATTATTAGGGCCCTTGATAAAATATTTTACAAAATTTTATTGTACAAATTAAGCAAGATTAAACAATATCCGACGTCTATGAATAATGGCAAAAATTATAGGTTGACGTTTTACCACCAAGTCATTTCCTCCCCTGGCTTCAAATGATGGAGTATTCACTGTATTAGAAAAAGCAAAGACTGATCTATTGGCTAGTGTATTTGTTTCTAATTTCATAGTTCATTTAAGAAAAAGGACGCGCAACAGCGGCAGCTTGTGGCTGCACCAGCACGTATACGTGTTAGTTGCACCGTGGCGCATGATATATTGTATGCTCCGTCTTGCTTACAAAATCACTCACCGTTCTCGGCCAGTTCGTTACAACCTGTGTCTTACTCGACGTTTTCTTTTTTTTGCGTAAAGCTTTCCTCATTAGTAAGAGAGACAAAGAGGTGGAATATGAGTTTCGCGTCTTTCATAATTTCGTCATTGCTACTATCGTGAGCTCGAACGCAGTATAGTTCTTGGTAATCTATTTATAGAAAATGATCATTGTGTGACTAAACGCCCTTATTGTTGCTGGCACTTTTCTTCACTTTCAAGGAGTTTACGATATTAATGCCTCAACAATTTTTTGCACAGACTTGTTTAAATTATAAGCAATATTTTTTTGTTATAATATGACTATCTTCTTGTTGGTAGCAAATTTTCAGTAACTATTCAGTCACTTTTTAATCCAACTCTACTTTGGCCAAATGTAGCGAATTTTCATTAAAGTTTATGACATGTTGCCTTCACTTAGGTACTCAAAAATCGACCGTTGCACTATAAACTCAAAAATGGGAGAAATATTTTTAGACACCGTACTGTTAAGCAAATATTGGAAAACATAGACATTAAACGACATAAGGACTCGATGGAATTCCAGCAATATTTTTAAGATGCGTGTTTATGAGATAGCTCCAATTTTATTTCGCCTCTTACCGATGTAAGGTGGTGGTGTTTCCCTCGTCCTTTAAACAAGGCCGTGTTCAGTTTGTCCATAAAAAGAGAGATAAGTCCGATGTGGGCAACTGCCATCAAATTTCTATTATTAGTTTTGTCTAAAGCTATGGATGAAGACATTAGTATAAAGCTTATAAAATACCTTGAAAAATCAAACATTATATGTGATCGCCAATAGGGCTTTGGGCCGTATACTTGTGATATTCTGATATACGTCACTCATCTGCTACTCATCTGAAAATTGGAGAAGATCACGCAATTTTATTGGACATTTCTGAAGGATTCGATTGGGTCTAACATTCGGCACTACTTATTAAACTTTTGAGATATAAATTATTTTCGAAACTATGCCTATGGTTATATAGTGTTCTGAAGGAGCGCTCCTTGCATGTTGTTGTCGACGGTGTTTCATCACATTAGTTACAAACAAACGTGACTTTTCTAAAGGGTGCCATTTTGACTCCTACACCTTTTCTTCTGGATATAAATGACTCACTGTTAATGACCAACATTTTGATCCACAGCCGACGATAGCACTATGCGCAGTACGTTAATCGACCTGCCTAACATCTGCTTCTACCTCATTACCAATGAAAGCCGAAGAAACGAGCTCCCTAGATGATGTCAGTTTAAGATTCTTAGCTAGGGTTATGCAAACCTGGTTACTCTTGATGCCTTAAAAAGACAGAGTTGCATCTTATATGCAAAAAGTCATTCCAAGGCCTAGGCTTTCATATGGTTGACAAAATACTGCCCAAAACATTCGCATCCTCTACACTGTGTAAAACTATACAGCGTGGTCTATATGTAATGAATACATTCATTTTCTCAGTTAATATTTAAATAATTAAAAAATCCTTAAACATGTTGATTTTTCGTTTTCAAATTACACTTAGTGGCGTAAAAATGCCACCCCTCGCTGTAATTCCCCTAGTGTCACACTACAACCCCCAAATTCTCAAATTGGAAGGATAGGCTTGGGGCACCTCATTTGGAATACATTTTCATTCTCCATTTGGTAGTCGTTTATTTTTGATTTTGTAGCCTAATTACGGAGATAATACATTTCAATTTATAAGACATGATAAGTTCGCAGTTTCTGCCGATTGGAATGATTGAGATTGAGAATTCGTTTATCTTACGTATATTCCTTTACACCCAGTGACAAAAAATCTGAAAGGTGTTTAGGTATAACATAAAAAATAAAAATGGACAATTGATAACTCGATATGATTGAGAAAATAAATTATTATTGATAAATGAATTCCTATCTTTCGATAAAGCACTGCAAACAAAGCGCTTACCTTAATTAGTGAATTTTCTTTAAAAAAATTCACTATTGAGGAGATCTCAACTTTTGAATTTTGAAAAAATTTCTTCCAATGAGCGCTATTTAGGATTTCTGGAACCGAAATCCGAGGTCGGTTTCAGACTTTATATGTTATATATATATATATATATATATATATATATATATATATATATATATATATATATATATATATATATATATATATATATATATATATATATATATATATATATATGTCACACCTATAACTGAAAAAATAATGGACCAATTTTGATAAAACTTGGTAAGTACCTTCCTTTCGCACGTGGCTTGGATAAGTTCGTTACCCAGAAAAATCCGCCGAGGTTTTCGGAAAAATTTATATCTCCGGAATTAACGAAGTAAGGGCAACCAAATTCGGTGCGCGGGTTTATATCATTATAGGTAAGTTACCTACCAAAATTCAGATCTGTATGTTAAAGGACAAAAAAGTTACAGCCATTTAACAAAAAATAAATTTGGGTTTTCTTTAAAACGTCAAAGTCGCGATTTAAAACGTCAAAATCGGTAATATTTAGGCAATGGACCTAAAACTAATATGAGCTATGGAAGGAAAATGTCTTAAGAATAATGTTTTACAAAGCCTGAAGTCTTAGTTTCAATCGTCATTGTTCTTCATTTTACTAAAATATTCCCTAAAAAATTCAATTCAAATAGACCCATTCTCTGATGCTTTGGCGATAATGTTGGCTATAGTTTATCGGTTAATGGTATATCATTTGTGTCGAATTTTCGTAAAAAAATCTTTAATGTTCCATATATCCGTTATTATGCAAGATACGAGAAAAAATTGTATACATTAATTATAGGGTGTCTTGAGCTACATCTTAAAAATATTTCTACAATTACAGGTGGCCCATAAGTCGTTGGTGATTCAAATTTTCTTTTTTTTTAATCCAACACGCCCGATGTTATTGCATTTTTGCATTTTCCATCGAAATATAATACATCTTTGTAAGAAAAGAAATTCAGGACGCAGCAAGTGCGTTATGGTAGCGAATTTTCATTAAATGCTTCAAATTTGAATAGCTCAATTTGCTATTAACCTATGAGGTTGACCAATAAACCAGTTTTTTCGGGAAAACTTTAAGTTTACTTTCGAAAATTTTTGTAGGTTTTCAAACAATAAAGTTATTTTGATGAAACATGGCACATTGTTTCTACTATATAGGTTATACTGGTAACCAAATTTGATGCCTGCTTTCTTAAAAAAAAAAAAACATATTTGCCATTAAAAACATTTTCATGAAAATTCACTACCATAACGCACTTGCTGCGTCCCGAACTTTTTTATTCATTTTGTAATTTTTCTAGTCTTTAATCGGGTAAATATTGTTTGATTATGGTTCATCATTTAAGTGAAACACAAAGAATAGACCTTCTAATAATGACTGATTTTGATAGAACGAGAACTCATATGGAGGTATCTGAAATGTTTAAGGCCGAGTATCCCGATTGTCCCGCATCACAGGCAACAGTTAGTAGAATGGAGCAAAACTTTCGTGAATTTGGACATGTTCGAGATAATCATTCAGGTCTAAATGTCTAAAGCAATAAAGAAAACCTGTTGAATATTTTCATGAGTTAAGAGGAAAGTCCGCAGAAATAGAGTAAACAGATTGGTAAGCATTACGAGTTTTGAAGAGACAAAATATGCATCCGTACAAAGTTCACCTACTGTAGGAATTAAATAAGGATGATGGTGATCGCAGGATCGAGTTCTGCGAAAGAATAATGAATCTGTGTCAAGCAAACCTTCAGTTACCAAATAGAATTCTTTTCTCTGACTAAACGACATTTTATTTAAATGGCACCGTCAATACACACAATTGTCGGTACTAGAGCAGACAAAATCCTCATTGGATGATGAAGGCCAACACTCAATATCCCAGGAAAATGAACGTTTGGGTTGGTATTATTGAAAAACAAATAATATGTCCCTATTTTTTCACAGTTGCTCAAATGCCGAAGGCTACCTAAGAGTTTTGGTAAATTTTTTAGTACAAACACTGAGAATATTATATCCTGCTGATGGCAATCCAAATGAAATCGATCGTCGTATTTGGTTTCAACAGGACAGAGTGCCACTGCATTTTATTAATTATGTTAGGACCTATTTAAACGCTATGTTTTCCGACAGATGGTTTGGTAGACGTGGTGCAGTAGAGTGGCCAGCCCGCTCTCTTGACTTGACTCCACTAGATTTTTTATGAGGTTCTTTGAAATAGAAAGTATCCGTCAACAGATCAGATAATGGGGAAGATTTAAAGCGTAGGATTCGGCCAGAAGTAGAACAAGTCAACCCTCAGGTTATACACAGTGTTCTTGGGGAATTTAGAAACCGCCTTGAATATTACCGGGAAATGAATGGTTTACAGTTTGAACATTTAGTATGAACTTATTTTTGTTTTTAATTGTAGTAGTTCTGTTTTCAAAAATAAAATATTCATGTGAAATTTTAAATGTCGTTATATCCGTAACAAGGCAACAGAATCGAAAAAAATGCACAAATACGATTGATGCGATACCATACGATGCAATACCGGATGATGCAATGCCGCATGATCCAATACAGGATAATGCAGTATCTGATGATGCAATATCGGACGGATTAATCGTAACTAAAATTTATGCACTAGTATCATTTCTACACGTATAATTTACAAACATATACTGGAAAAGAGCCTTTAGAAAAATACGGTCAGCCCATCGATGTTGTCAAATAACTGGCAATTCAAATTTATAACACTGGAAGAAATATACCAGTCGATACTTGGTTTTAAACGAAATAAAAATATATTTTTTTTGGTACGATAAAATTTTCCTAATGAAAATTCACTAAAATGGCAAGTCCTGAGTTTGTAGAAAATACGTGTAGATTTACGTAATCTATTTTGAACCTGTGTTGTATTTTGAAATAACCAAAAAATGAATTTTGTGAGTTCAGCTTGAAAGTAATGTTTCTTGTTTTATTTTAATTTCAGGTAAGCTGGTGATCTTCATAGCGTTAGCAGCGTTTAATTCAGTGAGTACAGACATAATCATAATATATTTAATGTACAGTGTTCAAAACTACTCTTGCCAATATATTTTTGATAGCATTTCCTAGCATATTATTAATGCCTTCAGTATGGCCAATGATTTCATACTGTATCATAATAAACACCAGCAACTGATTTGTCTGCTGAGACAAAAAAGTAATTCTATAAAATATGGACAATAACAAAATGTCGTTTTTGATAAGGTCTGTTTCTTATCTTTAACCATAACTGACCGTTTAGTTATTTCCGCTAAACATATGACACTACTCTACAATAAAGCGTTAACATTTAAATCCTCCACGCAATATAACGGGAGGTGGATATGCTTTAAGAGGTTTGTACAGTCCTGGTTTGTTGGTTTTGTGAGGTATATCGGTTATGAGTAGAGACAGAAGGTGGCGGTTTTCACAATACTTTTCCACTATTTTGTAAAACTAACGATGCTGAAATTAAAACTGATATGACACTCTTTGTTTTTGAAGTACAGGATAGTTTTGAAATTTTGTTATTTTTAGGCACCCCTGTATCTCCTCTATGTGATGAGATAACAAGACTGAAAACTAAATCTAACATATTGGCTTACGTAGAATTCAATGGTGCAAATCGTCTTTTTATATTAATAACAGATTTTGTGATTCAAACCCAACAAAACAGTGTGAATGAAAAACCGTCACTATTTTGGTTAGTGGACTCAATTTATTGAGAGTGCACCATACTTGGAAAGGCTTAAAATTCTGTACAGATTTAGTAAAATATTACTGTCAGCTCCCCACGTTTGGCTAGAAAGAACTTATAATAAGTTAAGCCTACTTTGACATGTCGGGTGTAGTTCTTTTATATATAGGCTACAATCTAATCTACAGTCCAATGTCATTCCTAAGAATTTGAGGCTTTTAGCAAACAACAGTTTCGCGCAATGTAAGGTTATTAAGTGAGTGAATTTCCTTTTTTCTTTGAGAAAAAAATGCATTTGGTTTTAGTACTCGCACACTTGAATCTTGTTGTTTGGGACCAATCTTCAATTGCAGTAATGCACGTCTGTAGGGCTGTTATACTAGTTGTGATATTTCTGCCTCTTACGTAAATTATCAGAGCATCCGCATATAGTCTTGCTCTCACAGGAGTTTTGATTTTCTGCATAATCTGATTAACCGCGATAATGAATATACTAGTGCTGAGGGGAGATCCTTGGGGTATTCCATTAGATAGTCACTTTTGTGTAGATAAAACTCTATTTACTTTTACTCGAAATGATCTCTGGCTAAGAAAATTCTGGACTAGAGCTAACATATTCCCATTAATGTTCCAAGTTTCAGTAACTTTATAATATTATATTTCCAAGCCGTGTCAAAGGCTCTTTGAATGTCAAAACACATCGTAATGTATTTTTGATTGTTGGCAAATCATTCACGAACAAAGCTTCCTAAGTCAAGCAAGTTGTCTAAAGTTGACTTTTGTGCCCTAAATGCACTTTGCTCCGACGACAGTAAACAATTTTTCTCTGCGTACCACATCAGTCGTTTGTTAATTATAGTCTGTCTCAATGTGGAGTTTGCATATTGTGCTTGTGGGTGATATGGGGCGATATGCTTTAGCTTGTGTATATTTATTCAATTTAGGAACATAAGTAATTGTAGCCTCGAGCGATCCCTGTGAAAATTTATGTATAATATATATCAGGTTGAATATTTTCAGTAGATATTTTTTAGCTGATTGTGGAGATTTTGCAGCATAATATTTGGATTGTTACCTGGTCCTGCACTTCCATCTTTAGCTGACATGAGTGCTTCATCAAATTTGTCCCTAGTAATCAGATTATCGATTGGATCTGAGAGTCTTTGGATTTTAATTCGATGTATTTCCTATAGTATTTTTAATCCCAGAAACTCCTGAGTGTAAATATCATCGCTGGAGTATGTGCAGTAAAGGTTCCTAAACAGGTCTGTTTTTTCTTGATCTTGTGATATATATCGCCCCTCATGCTCTATTGGAGGAAGACTGTAAGTCTGAAAGGAACCTTTGATGCTTATTGTTTGCCTCCATACCTGACTAAGAGGAGTTAGGCTGTTTATTGTTGATACGTAGTTAACCCATTAAACTTTTTATTTTGCTTAATATATCCTTTAGCAATTGCTCTCAATCTTCTGAAAATTTCTGTTTTCTGGGGTTTTTAAATTTTTAAACTATTAAAATCTGTTTTACTATTTCTGATCGCTTTTTCACATTAAAAGTACCATCAGGGAAGAAACGAATGACCTACGGGCGCCGAGGTTTTATGTATCACATTTTCAGCCACTGAAGTGATAAGTGAAGAAAATTCATCTACTGTTTATCAATGTTGTTAGGGTGATAATTTTTTGAGTGTATCGTCGATCGTGTCTGCAAAACGAGTCCAATATGCAGATTTTAACTTCCATTTCGGTGTCAAGTTCAGTTTTCTTTAACGTTAATTTCTTTCTTAATTCTTATTGGGTTATGGTCACTACCGTATAGATACGGAATTACTTCCCAATCCAGTTATGGATACACACTACTTTCACACAATGTTAGATCAATAGCAGAAGTGGTCCTATTGCTGTTATTAAATCTAGTTGGGCTACCATCATTAAGTAGAAGTAAATTGTTGGAATTTATAACTTTTTGTAATGTCGTCCTCTTGTGTCTGTGTTTGTTGAACCGATTATAGTGTTATAGCAGTTAAAATCATCAATTATTACTCGAGGAGATGGAATTTGGGTTAATAGATATATCAGTTTGGCCTCTTCTAAGTCTCGGTTTCTTGGAAGGTAAGTGTTACATATATTAAAGCTATATAGAGCTTTTATTTTGACGGCTACGGTTTCAATATCTGTTGTGTGTTGCATTGTGAATATAAACATTGAAACTGACCCCGGATATGTGTTCTAGTGGTCCTAGTTCGCGCTCATCTGTAATTTTTTTTCAAAAATTCAAAAGTCGGGATCTCCCTATAAATGAATTTTCTTTACGAAAATTCACTAATACAAATGTCAATGAGTAAGAGCAAGCTATATGCAAACAGAAAGATGCTAAGCAGAAAGGGAGGAAAACAAGAACGAAAGAGAAGATAAAGGCAACAACGCAAGCCGTTGATCACAAAATTGCAATAAGAACGACATAAGTCATAAATCTTAAGAAGAGGCCCGAGACCAACTGTGAGAAAGAACAGGATAAAATAAACATAGAAGACTATGTCGTTGTTAATTTTGAAGGTACATAATTTATCCAGATAATAATAATAATAATAAATATACACAATATGCAATATGAAATTAGGGTTATGAAAAAAAATCACCCAAAATTGCTGGAAATGGCCAAAAGTGATTGACTAGGTTTGGTATAAAAAATACGAAGTCGTCAAAAAGATTGAAGAACAACATCACATAATGGTCAGATAGCTTATAATGTTAATATGTAGAATATGTACTATGTGCAGGATTCTACGGTAGGCAATAATTAGTCATTACGGAAAAGTATCCAAAGATGGACATGAGTTATTACTGTAGAATCAATATGTTTGACACGGAATATTTCTAAAACGGCTCATTTAAATATTACTTATATTTTTGAAATCAGAAGAAAACGGACTTCCATTCTGAGTAATCATATATAGGTGTTCTATTTAAAAAAAATGAGGTTAGGTAATTTTTTCAATTTTGCGATTCTAATTTGGTTCTTTCAAAACCAAATTCTTGTGGAAAGTTCTACTTTTCTACCGAAAGATTTTTTCTTCAAAAAAAAAGTAGCAGAACATGCACTAATTATAATGAACAGACCCTGTACATGTGCTTATAAGAACCAGCTTTCCTTTTTTATAGTGTTATAAGACTTTTGCTTTGGTAAATGTTTTGGAATTCGAAATTATTTTGTTTTTGTTTTGTTAATATTGAAACATTCTAGCAGGACAAATATAATCCATAACAGTTACCTACCTGCTGTACATCAGATGGGTTTTATGTTTTAAAAACTACTCGTATTTACTTTGATTTTACTGGAAAATGCCAATTTCCAGTAAAAAATAATTAGTTCACTTACTGGTCTTCTTGTGTTCATTTACCATTCAATTACTGGTTTTTTTTGGTAATTTTCGACATTTATATTTTTTCTCTATAAATTTGAGAGAATAATGTATCTTAAATAACTTTTTTTCATTTTTTACTAATTCAAGGTCTTAAAAACATTTTTGTTTTAAAGATATAATTAGAAATAAAGCCGTACGCTCTGTTTGATTTTGAATTTTGCCTTAAAGGTTCTTTCACTAACTGAATCACCCTATATGGTTTTAGAGTATATGTCGTATTCAATTCCCTCTAGATGTCAGTCACAAATTTATCAGCTACATATTTTATTTAGTCTCGAGTTAAAACATTTATTAAAATGCATAGAGTTTAAATACAAATAAACCAAACAATACCAGTAAATGAAATAATAAGGTTAGGTAATCATACTGCCAATATATGGATAATAAGTTATTTGTTGACCAAACTAGTGAGTATCCATATTTAGCACGGAGACTGTGCCAATATTTGCTTGTCCCAGGGGAGAAAACCCAACAGAGCATATCTCCATACTGTTACATAACTGAATATATAACGCACATACATATACAAGGAGGTCGCGCAAAGTAAATAACTTACTGTTACTTCAATTCATGTTGCACGTCGGTGTGATCAGAAAGCATTAAAATATGCCACAATAATTTTGAATGTTGACAATTTTTAACAATAAAAATTATATGTGGTAACCCAAAATGATTCCACAGTTGCTAAAAGAACAAACTTTGACGTTATTTAATATAAAAATTGGATTGTCTATACAGCCTGTCCAAGATAAGAATGGTATCTCCGAAATTACGGGAGATATGGATTATGTTAAATAGGGGCAAAGTTGGACACGTAGAAGATAATTTTTAATTTTGAAGCGAATTTTGTAATTATTGATAGTTTTTTTTCTGACGTTGATATTCAAGATATAGCAAATATGATAAAACTCTATGATTGCAATTTAAATTGTGTTTAAAGATTACGTCATTGGCTTTTTTATTCCACGCTCCATCTTTAAGCAACTTGAATCATGAATTTCATTTTTTTTAATACAATCATCTTTCTTTATAAGAAATTTTAGAAGCTATTTTTATTCTGAACGCAACTATTATCCCAAATTTAGGTTTAATAGCGTTTTTAGACTTATTTCTCTATTATCAAAAGAAATACAAAAAGAAAATACAAAAAACTCAATATAAGGAGAACAGAAATAAATTAAATTCCCTTAGACAAAAGGCAAAATATGCATATTACACCAGCAAGATAGAACGTTATTTGGTAGTCCTGGGCAACTATGGGGAGTGCTTCAAGATATAACCAAGCAAAGGAAAACTGATCAAAACATCGAGGCTGCACAAAAGAAGGAATGGTGAGCTAATACACGGTAGAAAACAACTGGTGTACGAATTTAATAGTCGGTTTGCAATGATGGGTGAAAATTTGGCAAAAAAAGCCAAAAATCCTGAATATAGAACAAGCAGACCATCAAAATTGAATTCGCAGGTGTTCTTGCCTGCTGATGTCATGAAAATTGAAAGGATAGTATTGGAACTGAAGGACAGGACATCCGTCGTTTTTAATATTCATAAGAGCCGAAACGCTGATTCATGGTATGAATCCTTCTTTGTTCAAGAAGACACGCATGATCCGTATTTTTAAGAAGGGGTTCAACAAGAAGTTTTAAACTACATACCAATTTCCCTTATTACACATCTTTCTAAAATATTTTAAAAAATTCTTAAAAATAGATTAGTTTCTTATTTATAAAAATATCGATTTATCTCTAGCAGCCAGTTTGGATTTAGAGGAAAGTATTTGGCTGTGGTAACCTTAACCTCGAAAGTCATTAAGGCTTTGAACAGTGTAAATGCTAGTTTCTTCATATTTATAGACTTGAAGAAAGCTTTCGACACTGTCAGTTATTCCCTACTTTTGCAGGTGTTAGAGAACTACAGTATTAAAGGATACAGCTTGAAAATATTCAGGAGCTACTTAAGGACCCATTCAAATTAATTATGGTGTCCCTCAGGGTCCTATACTATTTATCCCTCTTTGGACCTATACTATTTAACCTGGATATAAATGATTAATTTGCGGAGCAGGGTGGGAAAAGATGGTGGGATATGTGGACGGCACAGCTATATTTTATGAAGCACACAGCTGGGAAGGATTAAAACTTAAAGCAGCAACAAATTTTAAAAATATAAAAAAAAATTGGTTACATCCACGACTACTTAGCTTAATTTAAATAAAACTAGATGTCTTTGCATAAATTACCAACCTTTCAAAGTTTAAACATAAGCAATTTCGATGCTCCTTTTCTGATAAAGGCTGAGAATAGAATAAAACATTTGGGTGTAATAATTGACCCCGTTTAAGGTGGAACTTTCATATAGGCTATATAAAAAAAGGTGCATTTTATAGTGTATTAATTTAAGTATCTGAATAAAATACTGCGCTTGGTGTATATGAAGAAGCTATATGATGTTCTCGTTGAAAGCCATCTGATGTATTGTATACTTGCTTGGGGCTCTGCGTATCGATTCCATCTTCGTTCACAGGCAGTTCGGCAGAGGAGATTTCTGCAGTTGATCTTGCACAGGAATCCAAGACATCCCAGTGAGGCGTTATAAGTAGGTATAGATAGCCGGTTCTGGTGCCACAAACTTCCACCACTCGGCCACTGCGCCGGCGCGAAGCGCCGGAGTGACGTCATAGTGACGTCATTGGACAGAGAGCCAATAGGGGGCAAACGTGTGGTGACGTCATCGAAGATGGCGTCCAAGATGGCCGACCGTAAGTGAAAATCGCGGCAATTTAAATTTTTAAACGACAGGTGGCACAACCTGCCAACGTAAGAGGACCAGCCATTTTGATTTTGGTAATGTGACGTACGTAAAGATGGTGGTTTGCGCATGCGCAAACTCAACTTTGTTAATAGTAGATACAGAGATGTAGTGTTTGGCATCATGTTACTTGCCTTGGCGAGTAGAATTCAAAAATGGTATCTACCGCCGCCGTAGGTGGCAAAAAGCAACTTTGTTATTAAGTGACGTAGATGTATAGTGTTTGGTATCATGTTACTCGCCTTGGCCTTGGAGTAGAATGCAATGCCGCCGCTGGACACGGTGGTGACGGGTGACGAAAAGCAACTTTGTTAGTTTTTAAGTTAACCCCAACGTGTTTGGTGTCATCTTACTCGTCTCGATCAGTGAAATTCAAATATGGCAGTTTTCGTTGATGATTTCAACCAGATATAGTGCCTGTTGAACTGCATCTTCGGTTAAATGAAAAGTAACAGAATCATCTGAGATTGATATACGTTTACTGTTTAGTATTTTAATTGGTTTGACGGTACATATTCCAATATTTTAGGTTCGATCTTATTACCTTTGTTTAAGTACTCTTCAGCTGTGTTTTTCAATGTTTAAATAAAATAATCCCGTTTCCATGAGCCAAATGAGATTGTTATATTTGGATTTGGTGGATATAGGCTTGTATTTAAAATTTTAATTATTGGAATCAACCCGGCCGCTTTTGATATACCAATTACAATACTTAAAGCTGGAGTAATGGCATATCTTGTTTTCAGCAGCATTCTACTTTCTTGCTTAATCTCAATTATATTCTGACGTAGAGCTGCATAAATTTGACCCCAATAACAATCTTCACAAACATCGTTATTAATAGGTCCATCGTTAACATCAGCACCATACATGTTGAACAGAACAAGTGTACTAATATATAACTACTGTGAGTAGACTGCAGACAAATACTGATGTACTTGCTTGCCACCTAATGTTTATATATACTTATACCCCCACTTTTGAATTGTTATTTAAACTCATTTAACCGTCATCGTTGTTGTTAGCATTTTGTAGAAGATCATGTACATTTGTATTTGTAAACACATGACTTATTTCCTGTTACATGTATCGGAATCCAGACTGCAGTCGAGGTTACTCTCAGTTTGCAGCTGTTGGTTGTTGCTATGCCGCCATATGTGGTATTCAACATATCTGACATTCGCATATTCTAAATTTTTAAAATTGGCTTGCTGAGCCGAGTAAAATGATACCAAACACGTAGGGGTTAACTTAAAAACTAACAAAGTTAGTTTGCGCATGCGAAAACTGTCATATTTGAAGAATTTGAGACGAGTAACATGACACCAAACACGTTGGGGTTAACTTAAAAATTAACAAAGTTGCTTTGCGCCACCCCGCACCTCTGTCCCCGGCGGCGGAATTGCATTCTCCTCGCCCAGGCGAGTAACATGATACCAAACACTAGACCTCTACGTCACTTAATAACAAAGTTGCTTTGCGCGCCTCCACCACCGCCTACGGCGTCGGTGTATACCAGTCTTGAATTCTACTCGCCAAGGCGAGTATCATGACACTACACCTCTACATCTACTGTTAACAAAGTTGGGTTTGCGCATGCGGAAACCTCCATCTTTACTTACGTCACACCACCAAAATCCAAATGGCGGGTCCTCTTACGTTGACAGGTTGTACCACCTGTCGTTTAAAAATTTAATTTTCCCGCGTTTGCACTTCCAGTCGGCAATCTTGGACGCTATATTCGATGACGTCACACCAGGTTTGCCCCCTATTGGCTCTCTGTCTAATGACGTTACTATGACGTTACTATGACGTCACTCCCGTCCTTCGCGCCGGCGCAGTGGCCGGGTGGTGGAAGGTGGTGGCAACAGTACCGGCTATCTATACCTACTGTTCTATAACGAGGCAGCAGGAATGGATGTGGGACAGTCATTCTGTTTCTGCATCAGTGTAAAATACCATCACCGTAAAGAATATCCCAGTATCACATCTACTACAGTACGAGATGGGGGTTATATAAGATTCCGTTAATGATTAAAGCTGTTTCACAGAGATCTTACTTATTTTGGGCACCGAAGATATACAACTCACTTCCACCTGATGTTACAGCGTGTGCAAACTTGTCGGCATTTAAAAGAACATTAAAAAAATACATTCTTGAGAGAGGGAGAAGCACAATACATAGTGCTTTCAGCTAGACAGTAATCTTATAGGGGGTACTATTGTTGTCTTTTAGCGAATTTTTATTTACAAAAATTCGTTAATAGAGGAGTAGCGATGCGGAAACCTGCCAATTTTTTTTAATTGTGGGGGAATTTTGGCCACTAGAACCTGAAGATCCTTATATATATATATATATATATATATATATATATATATATATATATATATATATATATATATATATATATATATATATATATATATATATATAGTATTCAGTTTTTGTGACGATAATATTATTATCTTCTTAAAAATTGTGAGACTCTTTATTAATTGCCGAGCATTCGCAATAATTTATTCCATTATCAAGAGTTACAACATGGAAAGAAAACAATGACAATTTACATAGAAACAATTACATAGGTTTTAAATTCTTACATATAACACGAGTTTTACCAGAACTGGAGCAAATTATTAAATAACAAACATGAAAAAAAAAATTTGAAAATTTAAAATTTGGCTGAAGTCGATAAGAGTCATAGAGACATTTGCAGCTAACTATTTTGCGTTTAAATTTGTCTTTGTTTGTTTTTGTCTAGGAAATATAAATAGGGGTAGTGATTTATAAATTTTTTATCGTTATTACTAAGTTTATTAGATTTTCATTATAAGTAAGTTCAACGTTTTCTAAACACATTATTTTATTATTAACACAGCACAGAAGTGATATACGTTTACAAAAAAGACCTTTCTCTGAACATAGTCTTGACACTGGTTACAATATAAATTTTAGCAATGTTTCTATTTTACATTGTGAAACTTTCAATAATAAAATACAATCCCACAATTTTGAAGAATATTATATATATATATATATATATATATATATATATATATATATATATATATATATATATATATATATATATATATATATATATATATATATATATATACATATACAGTGTGTGTATGATGTGTATTTATATTTATTAACTCGAGGCAAGTCTTAAGTAAGTTTTTGAGTGTAACTGTTTATTTGTCTTGTTCATTTGTAGAGGAAATTGTAGATATGTAACAGGTTGCAGTTTGGTGACAACTAAATTGGTTACTATTATTATATAAAGCCTTTTTCCCAGAAAAGTTCTCTCTACAAAGTTAATTTGCTTTCTTAATTTTCTTCGTTATCTTATAATAAATAACTTTATCATATAGCGTATTGTATTTCTAAATCAATTACCTGCCAAATGACACGAAATTAAAACCTAGGGTGCCATTTAGAAAAGATCAATATAGCGGCTTCTGAAAAACAACAGTCGCACGATATATATATATATATATATATATATATATATATATATATATATATATATATATATATATATATATATATATATATATATATATTAGTTTTCAGACAAATCTAAAATTAGTACCATTTGCTAAATTGCCCAACAAAATTAATTATTCATCACATATGGTCCTGAGCTACAGGATAAACATCAATTATTAATCACAAGAAACCAGAGAAATCCAAAGGAACGACAACACTTATATTAAATTCAGTGAGCTATCAATCAACATTACATCGTTGCCATTTATCGAACTTTGGTATTCGAAGCTTCGCAAGTTATAATACCTACTTTACTCTTCGGATTTGTTGTTAGGAACCGCACATAAAGTAGGCCTGAAAATAAGTGGGTCAACAAGAGCACACTTACAATTTTAAACACTTTGCGAACCGAGAATGCAATGTCTGGGGTGTTTTCAGAGTTGAAATAACTTCATAATTCATATGGGACACATACTGAATTTATTTTGTCACGTCAGCATATATTCGCGCGATTTCGACGACGATTTGCGCTATGAAATATTTATGTGTTCGTTTTTAAGGGGATGTGTTTGTATTTTGTTATGTAAGGTACTATGAGAAGCCATTTATAAATTAAGCTTTTTACAGAGTGGGTGTATCCAAGGCCATATTCATAAATAAGAAGGAAATAGAGTATCAAAAAGTTAAAAACCACACAAAATGCCTGATATGATGCAACACGCCACTGTTTTGAATGCAAAAACCAAAGCATTTATGAAACATTTAATTAGCAATAACATAGTCAATAAGTCTTTCTTGGTTAGCTAAAAAAAACTCTGGACGCAGCAAGTGCGTTATGGTAGTGAATTTTCATAAAAATGTTTTTAATAGCAAATATGTTTTTTTTAAGAAAGCAGGCATCAAATTTGGTTACCAGTATAATCTATATATTAGACACAATGTGCCATGTTTCATCAAAATAACTTTATTGTTTGAAAATGTACAAAAATTTCCGAAAGTAAACTTAAATTGTTCCCGAAAAAACTGGTTTTCTGGTCAACCTTATAGGTTAATAGCAAATTGATTCAAAATTTGAAGTATTTAATGAAAATTCGCTACCATAACGCACTTGCTGCGCCCAGAATTTCTTTTCTTACAAAGATGCATTATATTTCGATGAAAAATGCAAAAATGCAATAACATAGAGCGTGTCGACGTTTTGAGGAAAACCCAAAATTATTTTTCTTTAAATGCCTGTAACTTTTTTGTCCTTCAATCTACAAAGATAAATTTTGGTAGGTAGCTTACCTATGATAATATGAACCGGTGTACCAATTAGGTTGCCCTTACTTTGTTAATTACGGAGATATAAATTTTTTCTAATGAAAACTCAAAATTTTTACAGAAAACCTCGTCCGATTTTCCTAACGAACTTATCCAAGCCATTTACAAAAGGAAGGTATGTGCCAAATTTTATCAAAATCAGCCCATTATTTTTGAGTTATCGGTGTGATACATATATATATATATATATATATATATATATATATATATATATATATATATATATATATATATATATATATATATATATATATATATATATACAGTGTGGAACAGCCAAATGGAATAAATTCGATAACGGATAAATGAGGACGTGTTGGGAAAAACGCTTGGACACGTCGATTTGTATTTTTAACTGCGCATCTTTTTCAAGAAAAAAAAATTATATAGGGTGCGTCATGTGACAGTGGCCAATACCAACTTTCTTATTTTAAATACAAGCCCCTGTATATTATTAATTTTTTGGATTCTTCAGAAAATTCTAGACATAATTCATGTACAATGTCCTATACCTATCTTCAACTGTTTCGGAAATATTAAGTATTTTCAGATTTATTACAAAAATTAACATTAAAAATAGAAAATTATTTTATTTCACAAATTCTAATAAGAAATACTGATTATTTCTTAATAATTTAAAAAAACAAAAAAAAATTAATGTCAATGTAGTAAATGTTCAAAATGCTCGCCACGAACATCTTGGCAACATGCTAATCTGGTATAGAAATGTCTTCTAACATTACTCAACATCTCAGGCGTGACTGATCTAATCGCAAGCGTGATTCGTCTTTTTAAGTCATCTAAGTTGAGGGGCTTAGTTTTGTATACAATACTTTTGACATATCCCCACAAAAAGTAGTCTAATAGCGACAGATCAGGAGATCGTGCTGGCGATTCTATCGATCCGCGCCTCCCTATCCACCGATTTGGAAAAATTTGGTTCAGGTACTGCCGGACATTGATTTGGTAATGGGGCGGTGCTCCATCTTGCTGAAACCATATTTTATTGGCAGGAACTTGTGGGTTTGCTGGATCTGGATATAAGTTTGTCAAAGTTGGCACGACATTATTTTGGAGCAGTTCTAAATATTTATCCCCATTCAAGTTGCCATCAATGAAAAAGGAACCTACGATATGATTTCCAACAATTCCTGCCCAAACATTAACTTTTTCAGGATATTGCGTATGTTCCTCTCTCATCCAATGAGGATTCTCATTAGACCAATAGCGGCAATTTTGACGATTAACATGACCGTGAAAGGTAAATGTGCTCTCATCAGAAAACAAAACATCTTCTAATTGGATCACATTGTTATCTAACATTGCCATCATTTGTTCACAAAAATACGTTCTCCTATCGAAATCGTCCTCCATGAGCTCCTGAGTTGGTATCATTTTATAGGGATGCATTTTACTTTCCTTTAATGTTCGAAAAATTGCTGTGTGGCTAACGTTGAATAGTTGGGCTGCTTGTCGACCAGAAGTATGTGGGTTTTCTTGAAACTCAAGCGTAATATCCAATTTCGTATCATCACTTACTGCATTGGCAGCTACTTTTTTTATCTGTCTCACATGACCAAGCTCGCGAAACTGCTTTTCTATTTTGCTAATTGTTCCTTGGGATACAGGCGGCAAATTTGGAAATTTTTCGTGAAATAAGCGAGACACTTCCATCTGTGTCCGTGTGTTATCTCCATAACCAATCATTTGTAGAATGGTTATTTGGTGCATTTCTGTTAAATGAACCATTTTTCTGATATTATTACGTACAGTTAACGAAATTCAAACGACAATAGCACTGACACTAATCACTACTGTCATGCAGGCAGACAACAAGTTGCTAAGGCTACGAGTTTTATACGAACAGAAAGAAAACTGTTTTTGTTTTTGTTTCATTTCATATCAGTAAAAAGAAACGCAGGAATGGTTTTTGTTTACTTTCTCATTATCAAGAGCTGAATGGGAAATAAGTATTGAATGCAATGTAGCGAATTTGTGAAATAAAATAATTTTCTATTTTTAATGTTAATTTTTGTAATAAATCTGAAAATACTTAATATTTCCGAAACAGTTGAAGATAGGTATAGAACATTGTACATGAATTATGTCTAGAATTTTCTGAAGAATCCAAAAAATTAATAATATACAGGGGCTTGTATTTAAAATAAGAAAGTTGGTATTGGCCACTGTCACATGACGCACCCTAGATAATTTTTTTTTCTTGAAAAAGATGCGCAGTTAAAAATACAAATCGACGTGTCCAAGCGTTTTTCCCAACACGCCCTCATTTATCCGTTATCGAATTTATTCCATTTGGCTGTTCCACACTGTATATATATATATATATATATATATATATATATATATATATATATATATATATATATATATATATATATATATATATATATATATATATATATTCAACAACACACCACGAGGGCTTACAGCCTAAATACTATCGTACCGTGGGTGTTGATAAGGAGGAAAGAGGCAGCTTGTTAATTCTGGACTTGAAGGTTTGGAGGTTCGGAGGAGAAGGAAAAACATGCCGGCAAGGAATTCCACAACTTGGAAGTCCTCGGGACAAAAGAGCGGGCATAACAAGATGTTCTATGTCTGGTGACCTGGACAGTAAAAGGGTGCATTCGCTCTGTTCCCCTGGTAGATCTGTTGGGGGCAGCAGGTGGGGGAACTATGGAGGAAAGCTCCTCTGAGCAGTGCCCGTGCAGATATCTATAAAAGAGAGATAGGTCACCAACGGCACGTCGGTGGGCAAGGGATGGCAGACTTTGGGTGAGGGTAGGGTCACCGATCAGACGTATAGCTCTCTTTTGAATGGAGTCCAGGATAGCGAGTGTAGAAGCGGCAGCGGCACCCCAGATGTGGGAGCAGTATTCGAGGTTTGGCCTTATTTGTGAAGTATATAAGGTATAGAGATTAGCTGGTGAAAAGTATTTGCGAGCCCGGCAGGGGAAACCTAATTTCTTAGCAGCCGCTTCTGCAATTGATGTGACATGTTGGTGCCAATTAAGATTTCGATCCACAGAAATGCCAACAAGAGAAAAGGACTCATTACTTTGAATAACTTGGTTGTTCATTGTGATGGGTCTAGGGCTGGTGTATCTCTTGTGAGAAAGAAAGCAAGACTTAGTTTTGGTGGGGTTGAATTGTACAAGATTTATACTTCTCCAGTCTAATATTTTTTGGTGATCCACGGAGACAGAACCCTCCATGAGTCTGCAATCCTCATCTAATTGGGCTAAAGAGACAGGCTTAGAATATTGTATATTTGAAAGGAGGGTGCTGTCGTCCGCGTAGCTGTGAACTGGGTTGGATGTGCTCGAGAGGAGGTCATTGATGTGGAGAAGAAACAACGTAGGGGCTAAAGCTGAAACTTGAGGAACTCCTGCATTAATTGGATACAGTTTAGAGGAATGGCCATCCACAACAACAGATATGCTCCTGTTGGATAGGAAATTTGCTGTCCACATACAAAGTTTTGGTGGTAGGCCATAGGCCGGAAGTTTACTAAGTAGCGCTGCGTGCCAGACCTGGTCGAATGCTTTGGATATGTCTAGAGCAACAATCTGGGATTCACCGTGTTGTTCCATAGACTTGTTCCAAGAATGGGTGACAAAGGAAAAGAGGTCGGCAGGCGATAATATATATATATATATATATATATATATATATATATATATATATATATATATATATATATATATATATATATAAATAAACATATAAAAAAAATTGAAACTGACCCCGGATATGGGTTCTAGGGGTCCTAGTTCGCGCTCATTTGCAAAAATGTTTTCAAAATTCAAAAGTCGGGATCTCCCCATTAGTGAATTTTTTCTACGAAAATTCATTAATATTAAAAGCGCCTTATTTTAATGCATACTTTCTTACAAGATAGTTAATAAAAGTAGACAGCCATGTGCTTGGTGGAAATCCTGAACTTATTGTGAAACAATATGGGTGCTTACTTGCTTTCAGCGAATTTTTATAAAGAAACTTTTGCATATAGAGAGGGAGCGACTTTCGAATTCATGACTTAGAAAAAAAAACGCAAATTAGAATATTTGGAACTCATTATTTCAAATATTTATACGCTTAAATAAATCACAATCAATCAACACGTGCATGTCTACTGTTGAAGGTAGGTTTCCTTCAGTTTTCTCCATGTTTGTCTGTGCTTCCTTTATCTAGTTGCTGGCAACTCGTTTCAGGTCATCTGTCTATTTTTTGGCTATCCTTCTCTGCTTTTCATGGCTCTCCTTGGTCTCCACTATCCCCTTTGTCCATCGTCCATCCGTAAGTCTGACATTGTGGCCTGCCCACCTCCACTTCATTTTGGCAACCAGTTCTATCACATCTGTAACCTTTGTTTATTGTCGAATATATTACTTTTTTTCTGTCTCGTTTTGTTATGCCCAGCAGCGCCCATCTCATGGCTCTTTGCGTGACTTTCAGTTTATTGACAGGTTTTGTGGTCGGTGTTAATGTTTCTGCTCCATATGTCATTACCGGCATGTATTGTTTGAACACCTTTCAGCGCCATAGGCAAGTCGCATCTTGAAGTATCCCGGAGCTTACCAAATGCCACCCAGCCTAATTTAATCCGTTGTCATATTTCCGACCTCTGGTTATCTTCTCTGAATTGAAATTTATGGTCAAGATTGGTCGAGGATAGGTTAGACGTTTATGGAAAAGGGGACATAGGATTAATCTGTAAATTTGGATACTGCCATAAATAGGCACATCCTGCCTTTCTAAAATATTTTCATTTTGGCGGTATCGCCGGTTCAACTCAAAAGTAGTAACAACTTTCTAATTTGACACTCTGTATATTATTTTGTTTTTAGAATTGAAATTTCTTTATGATAATTTTTTCTTAATAGCTTCCTATACCCATCTACACCGGTTTTGGATATAATACTTATTGAATTTTAGTTCTCATAAAAATGGTACCACTAAAATTTTAATTTAGCTGCTATTTGAAACCATAAAAGGTTGAAATTTTGGGCACAGTTTGCAAAAGCCTGGCTTTTAATAGTTACATAAATAAATTGATTTAATGTTATACTGGGCGGTTTAAAATTGACGATTTTAGCGTGACACATAAAAAAGCCAAAACTTGATTTTTTTAAATAGGACAGCCTGTATATTAGTCGAAATTCTGAGGGCAATTAAATTTCCTCCAAATTGATGTACCATAGTGGCATACCTAAGTGGTCAAGTTTTCGAAAGAATCGCGATAATTACTAAAAAACACATGATCTTCACATAATTTGAATTAGTTGATCATGGAACGCCAAGTGATTTGACAATTGCTTAATTGTTTACTATGTTTGACAGACGCCGAAGTTTTAAGATTCATTTGCTATTTTCCACTCAAATGAAGTTTCGATGGCACTATTTACTCTTTGGACAATGTGACAAAATTGTAGCAAGAACTTGTAGAAAATTCAATGAAATGTATCTTGAATTGCAACCAATGAACGAAAGAAAGTTTATGCGAATACAAAATAATTTTATCAATTATGGTTCAAAGTTTGGGGCTCGAAGTTTGCCAAGGCCTGTAACGTCGAATGAAGAAAATATAGTGAACGTTTTAGCCTATTTCCACGCATATCCACAAACTTCCATCCAAAGTGCAGCATATGATTTAGGCGTAACTTATTATGCGGTGCAAAAGATTCTGGCCAATCACAACGTACATCCTTTTAAATTTATAACACTTCAACACCTGAAACCAGATGATTACCAACGTCGCATTCAACATTGTGAGACACTCCTAATGCGCATTGAAGAGGATCCTAACTTTTTGAGAAAAATAATATGGACAAACGAAGCCAAGTTTCTAATTCCTAATTTCTTTCAACCGTCGACAGTGCAGTATTTCCAGATATATTGATAATGTTCTATATCATTTTAGAATCTCTATAAAAGAGGGCAGTTTTTGAAATTTTGAGCCCGTAAATTATATTATTTTTTTTAGTACAGAGGTTTACTTGAAATAAAAAAATGGGGAAGAAAAAGTCCGATTTCAATTTTTTTTACATTTTCGGAGTAATAACACAAACTATTTTAGATTAAGTTGTAACGCCAATATTCAGGATTAATATGCACAAAAATGACACCCTAGAAATGTTTTTTCTGCATGGGGGGGAGGGGGGGGGGCGTAATGGTCATATACCTAAAAATTCGTCGATCCTTCTACCGTGAATGTGTATGTTGTAATTTGCGTGTTAACTGCATTTCACGATACTCGAGTAGCAGAGAATTCTTCTAATTATAATTAAAATCACATGAAACGCAAAAATCATTGAAAAAAAAGCTTTGTGAATGAAACAACTTTACCTGTCTCTTACAAAGTTTTATATCAAATAGCCAGATGTAAAAAGCCTTACACCATTGGTGAAGAACTTATTCTGTCAGCTGTAATAATTGAGGTCGTAGAAACTATATTTGGAGATAATTTTTCCAAGCAATTCCGGTCCACACCTCTATCTAATATACATCGTCAGCTTTTCGGGGAATTGCGTGACAATCTTTTTTTCAAATCCACTTGATGAGGCAACAGATAGCAATAAAGATGCCCATTTAATTGCCTATGTTCGATTTTGTGATGGCATGTCAGCAGTAGAAGAACTACTATTCTGGAAACCAATAGAACTCAAATCAACAGAACCTGCATAATTTGCTATCGTAAATGATTTTCTAAACGAGGCAAACATAGAATAGAAAAATTATGCACCAAAGGTGTCGTACAATGTCTGGAAGATTCCAAAGTATACAAGCACTTGTGAAACAAAAAATTCCACAGTGTATCTCAACATATCGCATGATCCACAGAGGGGCGCTGACTTCCAAAGAAATGAGTCCTGGTCTGAATATTGTGCTAACGACGCGACGTAAATCATATGTATATAAAAATGAGATCCCCAAAATCAGGAATCTTTTGTGCACTTTGTGAAAACACGGGTGCAGTGCATTCAGCGTCACTATTTTATTGCGAGACAAGATGGTTATGACGTGGGATATTTTAGTGAATTTTTTTTTTTAAAATCACCAATAGAGAGGTATCGATGGTGAGACTTTGCAAAAAATTTTGCAAATGAGCGCGAATTTGGGCCCCTAGAACCCATATCTGGGGTCAGTTTCGATTTATATATATATGTATGTATTCAACCGATAACTTAAAAAAATTAACCGATTTTGATGAAACTCTGCAAGTGCCTTTCATCTATTAATAGCTTGGATGAGTTCGTTAGCCAGAAAAATCGGACAAGGTTTTGAGGTTTGTTTCGAAAAAAAATTTTTTTTCCGAAAATTACAAAGATATTTCGATAAAATTTGGTGTACATATTGCATTGGGAAAGACCTAACTACGTGCCAAAATTTAGCTTTCTAGGGTTACAGAAAATTGAGCTATTCATATCTGAAACATTTATGTTTAATATCACCGCGTTTCATTGACAATGGCTTATATGAGATCTAGTATGTCGTTGCCCTGGTAAGGGAACATTTGATATTATTGCGCAGGTCTGTTAGACGCTGTAACTGACATTTATCGTATGGTATGAGATTGTTTATATGTTTATTTGTTTGAGTCGACGAATTATTTGCGTTATTTGGGAAATTTTTATATACAAGTGCAAATTATTCCTTTATTAATGTTAGTGGGTGGATTAAACAGTGTTTGTTATGTTTTATCAACACATATAAAGAATAGAAATTTTACAAAAGGGGTTGATATGCAACAAGTTAGTTATTTACTATCTGATGCTTTGGCGGTAGTTTTAATTATGTTTATGGTTTAACGATCCATAATTTTTAGCTAATTTTCATACAAAAAATTCGTCAATGAGGAGACCGCGACGTTAGAAGTTTAAAAAGATTTCTTCAAATGAATTAAAGTGATTTCTTCAAATGACTTCAAATAACTCAATTTGCTATTAACCTAAGATTTGTTGGGTAGGAAACCAACGTTTAAAGTTTATTGTCGGAAAATTTTTGTACATTTTCAAACAATAAGTTATTTTGATAAAATATGGCACATTGTTTCTACTATATGGTTTATACCGGTAACCAAATTAATGATTTGATTTGATATTCAAAGCATTTTTATAAAAATTCACTGCCATAACACACTTGCTGCGTCCAGAGTTTTTTTGCAATGTGTTAATGAACTGAGAGATGAAATCGCCATTTTTCAGGAAAACGACCAGAAGCCGAGAAATTTTGAGATGATTTATTTGTGATGAAATTCAGCTACTTGGTCGACATATTCAAGAAATTAAATACCTTGAATCTATAACTCCAATGAGCAAACACATACATGTTGGATACGAGGGTTAAAGTTAATGCGTTTTATAGAAAACCTGAATTATGGAGCAGAAATGTAAACAAAAAACATAGAAATACTTGCAAATGTGGATGAATGTTTTAAAACCTGCAAGGCTGAGAAAAACACGCGGAAGTTATTTTTGTAACCGTTGAAAACCATTTAGCCATCATGGCAAAAAATTTAAAAAAGTATTTTCTTGCTGACTTCAAATAGCAAGTTACGCATAGGTTACGGACCCATTTTAAAATACTCCCGAAGGTCTCAATTGCCGAAGATGGAATCTTTATAGAGTTTACGGCAAGGAGCGAGAAATCAAAAGCCAATTAAGTAATAAATCACTTTTTGAATTTTGGGCAGGGTTTGATGATGAGTTTTCTGCACTGAAAACAAGAGCATTTCGTATGATATTACCATTTTTAACATCCTACCTTTACGAGATCCTGTTTTCTGGGTGGCTGCTTTAAAGGCACAATAATATATATCAGCTAAATATAGAAAAGTAGCTTAGAGTGTCCATTTCTAATATTAAACCTTCTTATAAAAACTTTGCTCTGCAAGACAGGCCCAAGGAATAACTAATAATTAATAATATTGCTTTTAATTTAATACTGATAAGTTAATAAATAGCTTGTGCAGTACTGACACAATCCTATGTAAGTTTATTCTGTTGCTTTTTTTTCCGTATTTTTTTTAATAATCAATTTTTTCTTATTTTTGCTCTTGCCCCCATTTAGTTTTAGCACACCCCCCTAGGAAGACGCGCCCGACAGTTTAAAAATTGCTGGATTGTCGCATCGTATAGAGGACCAATGGATTTTTGCCCTATCTTGAGAGCAGACACTCAAAACCTCGAAATATGTTTATATTTGCCCTACTAAAAGAAACAATAATAAAGTAAGTGTTTAAGTTAGTCTAGTTCAGCAGCCAATCGCTACAACAACTGTAACACCAAGGTTGCTTGTATGCCTTTATCACAGGTACAAAAGTACGGCGTAATCATTTCTGGTAAATGCAAGCTGTAAAGCATCGATCGTCAGAATATTAAACATCACTGATTTTAAATGAGCCACCTGTAACTATATCATCGTATCCTATCTCATCTTAAGTGATTAATGGAACTTAAATGGTTAATGTAATCTAACTGAGAGCGTTTCCCCTTTCTGCCTAAGGAGACGCTTCCATTTAAGGTCCCTGGTTTTATCAGCACTTACAGTTTATTGCGTAAAGTTCAAAGCTCACACAAAATCTATTTACTTTCCGTCAGTTTTGTTTCATTTTCAATTTATTTTCCAGATTGCTTTACTTTTAGGATAAAAATAAAAATTAATGCTAGACGCTTGGGATTATCAGGCCATTTTAAGAACAAATAAACGATTAAATCGAAGCGTAAAAGTCCGGAAGCGGCAAGTGGGTTATGACAGCGAAATTGGACAAAAATTCTCTAATAGAGATGATGGGACTTTGGATTTTTTGAAATGAGCGCAAATGAGGGCTCTTAGAACGCAAAACCTATGTCTGTTTGAATTTTTATGTTTCTAAACAGAAATACACTGAATGATTATAAAGTAACAGTAAACTAAAAAAATATTGCGATTCTAGATAATGACAGGGTCGAAATGGGTGATCTACAATGCATATTTAGGGGTAAACATATCGTGTACCGAAAAAACAGATAGTAGAACAACAATCTTGGAATTATTTAGGGAGTCAAGACAACAGCAGTCCCAAATATACAGATCCAATCATAGATGTGCAATTAGCAAAAGAAATGATTTAAATAAGGTGTAAAATGTGTATACGGGCTCACCCATTGAAAACGAGCTGGCACTTATAACTGCTAGAAAATGATTTTGTCGAAAAAACCTGAAACACGTCAACTTTGCTTGTGAGGGGGACAACTTTTGACGCAAAAACTATAGTCAATCTCTTTGAATACGAATAGGGGCCATGTGACAGCTCGATGAAAAGAGCTTTTGATTCCCTATAAACTGTTTTTTTTACTATTGAAATTCGGTCCATTCGTTTAGAACATATTGAGTTTTGAAATATCACTAATGAAGTTTCAGAGAAAATTCCCCTTTCACTTAAAAACTTAGCATAGTATTTAAGTAAATGCTGAAAATAATTAGGACCAATCATACTGTGAAACGAACAAACCAACATAGCAACGAGTTAAACTTTAATTTGATAAATGTTCAAATTGAGCACCACCAACTTCCATAAAATTATATAGGTTTTGCTCAAATTTTTGCCTTACATTTGCAAGCATTTCAGGAGTAATTCTCCTCTTCATCTTAATCTAAATGATTTTTTATACCTACGCAAACCTTTAACAACGTTTTTATTTTATAATAGATGCAGGTGAGGCTCAACTCAAGCATTAAAAATTTCTCGGGAAATGCACTAGTGATATTTAAACATTTCGGGATGCAGCAAGTGCCTTATAGTAGCGAATTTTCATAAGAATTGTACACTATTATTATACGGCATATTAGTAAAGTTAATACCTTAAACTTACACAGACCTTGAAGAACGATTTTAAAGGGACGCGCACATTTGAAGAATTGTTTCGAAAGTGTTACCATCGATATCTCTCTATGATCAAAAAAATCTTGTGCTCTACCTCCTTTAAAAAAAAATGCCCAAAACCCAATTTTTATGAAGCTAAAGAATTAAATTTTGCTATATCTTTAAATAGTCTAAGTCTCTTTAAAAGAAACTTGTATTACAAATATCATTAAAGTTATACAAAATATTTCCAGAAGGAAATTTAATTCATATTTAGAAAAGTAAAGTATCTGCCAAATTATAAGCGTAGCAGTTAGTTTTCCTTATTAATCGCCAGTATGATTTCGTTTTAGTCAACCTAATCAAACCGGTTTTTTCAATCTCAACAATAACAAAATTATAATTTCAGACTCGAAGGTGACAAAGTTATTCAGGCGTTTTAAACAAAAATGAGATCTTGTTCAAAACGTATGAAATCTGTGCACTATTGTTTCTCCAAATGTCAAAATAAAACATAAAAAAACATACATTCATCAAGCTGGATTCGATGCCGTAACCTTCTGCTTATGAGGCAAGGAAGACGTCTCCGGCGCCATCTAAGCATACTTCAACGAACGTTTTATTTGCGTTATACTTTAGATCGGGTTCATGCCCGGGATATTATATTCATAGTATACGTAATTAATTACTCAATTAGTAGAATTACCATTGAAACACATCCCACGACTGTTTCGGTCTTGTATGACGTCTTATGTTTAAGCTTAAAGATAAAAGAAACCTTTTTAGGATCATTTTTATAGAGACTTGGCTTGATTTTGTGTACATTTCTAGTATATTATACGACAGCATAATTTATCTATGCTGCGCTAAAACTGTATTTGAGGCCGTTCCTAAAGCTACAAATATAGTGTCTTTTAATAATTGATTTAATCACCTAGTTAAATAACAATCAATTGTATTTTTTTTAATTTCATGTCGTCTGTCATTTTTTATAATTGCGGCCGAGATTTGACGATTGTTGGTTCGGGTAGTATGTTTTATGCCTGGTATATATTTAGTTTGGTTACCGTTGATGTATGGTTTATAATTGTTGTATGAATCAACCTACGAGTGGCAGTTAACTACTCTGTCTATCAGGCATTTGACTTTAACCACTAAGTCGTCTCAACGCATATCTTTGGGATTTTATTTTTAATTTGGAAAAAACTCTAAATATTGTGTACCATATTACTTAAAATTCACAACATATGTTTATTTGCACAATTTCTAGCCACACGTAAAGTCTCATTCCAGTTACACTGATACTTACAAAAATATAGCTTTTTCAAAAAGTTTTCCCTGATTTTCCACTCGAAAAACTTGAGCATAAAGGTTGATTAACGAACTCGACCTCGGTTTTTGCCCAAACAAGATTTTTTTCAAGTTTGATTGAAGTCAGTTTAGTATTTTTTGATTATTGCTCGGATACATACATACATACATACATACATACATATATATATATATATATATATATATATATATATATATATATATATATATATATATATATATATATATATATATATATATATATATAATTTAAACGGACCTTGGGTTTGGGTTCTAGGGACCCAAGTTCGCGCTCATCTGAAAACATGTTTACGAAAGATTTTCATCGTGACCTCTACATTAGCGAACTTTTCTTAATGAAAATTCGCTAAAAATTTATATCTTCTAAACGAATAGACCGAATTTCAAAAATAAAAAAGCAATACATATGGAATCAAAAGCTCTCTTCAGCGAGCTATCACATGATTTCTATTTCTCTTTGAAATTTTTTTAAGGGTGCCACCCCCGCTTAGGCGGGTGAAGTTTGGGCTATACTTTTTGCGTCACAAGTGGTTCCCCTCACAAGCAAACTTGACGTATTTCAGATTTTTTCTACATAAGATTTTCCTGGCAGTTATGGCTGCCAGCTCGTTTTCAATGGACCGCCTATATATGGTCACAAACAATGGACAATAACAAATAAAAGGACTGCAAATTTGTTAGCCACAGTGAAATATAGGTTAGGTAAAGATTGTAAG
Source organism: Tillus elongatus (assembly GCA_964006375.1). Taxonomy (NCBI): domain Eukaryota; kingdom Metazoa; phylum Arthropoda; class Insecta; order Coleoptera; family Cleridae; genus Tillus; species Tillus elongatus. The sequence goes on from OZ023264.1 coordinate 71,365,212, forward strand.
AGGGTTGTTGTATTAGCTAGTATAAGGTTTGTAGTAATTTTAAGTAAATTGAAGTTACAAAATGTTGATGTGACATGAGAAAATCATCAAAGAGAAGTCACAGTTCATATTTATACAAGCCAAGTAAGGAGAAAGTTGCTTGAAAACATAGCTAGCTCCACACAAGCTAATTAATTTGGGTGCAAATAAGGTCTAAAAGTACTACAAAATTAGGTAAATCAAAATTTTATTAAACAAAAATCAAACCCCCGCGAATTTAGAACAAGGAAAATAAACACTAAAAACATTTATGTTAAAAATAAATTGCCACAAGATTGTTCCTTATTTAATGTAGAATAAACTAACAGGTAGAAAATTTGCATAAGATAAGTTACTAAATGAAAAATGAACGTTTTAATAACAAGGAAGAGGTCATAATTTTGAATATGAATTAGTTGACAATGGTGGATGAGAAATTTTCTTCAGGTAGATAGATACCGGGATAGCGTTGTATCCATGGCAATGGACAGGTAAAAAGCGGAAATCGATAGGAATTTATTTAAAACATACAAATATCTCTCTCGCTTGGTCAGAATTAGGAAGGCAACACGCTGAAACCCCGCTCCTTAAAAATGTATTAAAAATTGCCATTTAAAGTGAATAAGTATTGAGAAAATCAAGGTTCTGTTACAATGAGCCCAAAGAGGTTGTAAGGGATAGAGGTAACAAAGGTGCAGTTTTGCAATACAAGAAGCCTGTACACTTTTCCAAACTGGGCGGAGTTCGGTGACTTGAGTGGGAGAAACGTCAGGGACGTATTTAGGAATTTTTAGTTTGGTTAGAAATAAAACTGAAATTATTCAATCATTGAAATGTAATGCTTATTCATGAATTTCTTAAGCTTTTGTATAAATAGGTAACCTAAAAAGGTTCGGAACGCAGCAAGTGCGTTATGATAGTGAATTTTCATAACAATATTAAATAATATATTTATATAAGCTGTAAGATTTAGCCTTATATTAAAAGTTATGAAAATTAATTAATTTAATTAGGAACAGTAAAACAAGGTAAAGAAGGACAAGCAAAAACATGATCTATGACATATATTTATAGAGTAATTTGGATACAAAACTCAAACAAAGCAATTGATAAACAGGAAATATACTCTAGAAAAATACACTAGAAAGCTGGAAAAAAAATCCTTTGGTTGATGCATTGAGGGTGATTGTATGCATGCAGGAGAAGAACCCCAGGAGGAAGAGGGTTTCTGCTCCTCACCCAAAAATTCGGGGGGTTCTCCTTCCCCTTGTGCATGCATACAACTACCTTCAAAGCATAAAGCACAAGAAAAATTTCTTGTGAGCAACCCCCAAGAAGGTTGCTGGACCTGGGCGAATATGGGGTAGACAGGGTTTAAAGGAGGTATTGCTGTAAAATGTGAAAAACGCATGTTTTCAAAGTCCCTTAATTTTCTTGGGGGTTGTTTGCCAGAAAATTTGCCTTGTGGCCGAGGAAGGTTTTAAGCATGTTGCTGGAAAAAAATATCTAAAACCCTCATGCAGTCAACTGCATATTTACCGAAATTACATTCTACTTCGTCGCCTATAATGTCTTTTTCAGATAATGTAGAATACAGAGCTAAATTAAATAGGTTCACTTGCATTTTCATTTCTTTTTTATTTTTATATTACATTTATAAGCACAATATGCGTATAATTAAGGGAACCCTTAATTAACATTGCAGCAACACAAACTTGAAAAGTGGAGAAATTATTTACAGTATGTTAACAGTTATAAACTTGATATCATCATGTTACAGTAGTATTCTGATAATAAAAAATTACATCTAACTGTATGCACACAACAGCTGGTGTGTTACGAGATGTGATGAAACGCCAAACTGACTGTACCACAGCATTAGCATAATATTATTATGCTGCCACATTATCATATCTCTCTAGTAATGGTATCATGTCAAAAACCTACACTAGAGGCTAAATTTCCAATTTCTTCTTTGTTTATGGTGTCTGTTTCTACTGTCCTAAATTTCCAATTTGATATTGACAATAAATAACACTACCACACAATGACAAATGACAGCTGAGCTTCAGCACAGACGCAGTCTAACAAAGTTGTCGGATAGAGTAAATTATGATCGGAGGGATACCTAAGTTAAAAATCATGAGAAATGGGTAATTCGAAATTTGCAGGTATTAAATACAGTATTTTTTAACTGACTGATAAAATTAAATTTTATAAAATGTTTTCTTTATTATCAGAAGTTGTAAAAATTTCATATGTTTATACATGAAAGGTTTAACTACATGAAATTTCTGAAGATCGGGCAACCCCGGTCAGCAACATCTTGACATCTGGCAATGGTTGTAACTTCCATTGTTTAGATTTTATCTACAATTTATTTAAATAGCATAACAGTACAGGTAGCTGTATTGCTCTGCCTCTGTCCAACATTGTAGATATTGCATTACAGAATTTGAAGTGATGTCGAGGATTATTTTATTATTAATTTCGAATAACTTCATTTTTCTTTGATCAAAAAAACTTGAAAATTGGTACACAACCACATCTCAGTATGTTCTTTTAAGTTGTAAATTTTCGTTCCAATCACTTAAACAATTTGAAAGCTATTGCGTTTAAAAAAATATATTTAATTTTTTGTTAGGAAAAACTATGCGTTAAGATCTGATGAACGAACTCATCCAAGCCATTAGCAAAATAAGCATAATTCCAAAATTTTCTCCAAATCAGTGAAATATTTTTTGGGTTATTGGTTGGATAAATTGTTGGATGAATATATTGGATAAAGTTGTATATTCAAAAGGTTGGATAAATAATAATAGCTTTTATTTCAACAACAGAAGAAAATACAAAATAAAGTACATTGTACTGTTTACAAATTAATGTTAACATTCCTTGTCTTTTTTAAAGAAATAGAGATTAATTTCATTGATTGCTGTTGCCCTTACTTCGTGAAACTGGTCCATACTTCATACAGACTTGGAGACTACTTCTCTGGCTTCACTGTTGGTTTTCGTTTTTGTAGGTGAAGGACGTAGCCAGCGCGTAAGCTAACTGAAGCAAGTGGCCCTTCTGAATTCTAGATGTTCTTCAACGTCTCTGTTACTGGTTTTGCTGCTTGATAGTATCCTCAGACAGAAAAAAATTGAATTAATACGAAATCATGACAATTACAAATAAAGATCTGTTGCTATTTTATGATGTTATAATCAAAAAAATCTTTAAAAGTGAAAATAAAGTAAAACAAATATGACGGATGACGCCTTTAAAATGTCTACGTGATGTATATCAATATTTAACATAAAGATAGAAGAAACCTATAACAGTAATAACTATAATAACAATTACAACAATAAAATAACTAAACAAACACATTAATAAAGCAGACTATACAATGAAAATATCGACACACATCATGTCTTATAACAACTTTTTGGAAAAAATAGTTAGATTTATGTTGTCTGATTTATTTAATTAGGAAGAAGAATATCTCAGAAATCCTAAATATTGTCGTGTATATGCTTTTTTACTTCTAAAGCTTAAAACAAGTCTAGTTTACACTTGTCATGACAAAAATGTTGTGGTTTTATGCCGTTATTTACTGTGGGTCTATGTTGGGTATCAATAATATGTTTTGCAAATGTAGATTTGTCAGCATGGTTATTTCTAAATGCAAAAATATGTTCTTTGTATTGGGTGTTAAAATTTCTAGAAGTTTGATCGATGTAGATTGCGTTACGTGTGCATTTCACAAATTTTGAATACCTATACAAATACAAAAGTAGCTTTTAAATCTTATAACATGACGCTTGATTTATTAGATTTCAAATAATTGATTGGAAGTATTATCACAGATGATGGTAAGTGTAGGAAAGGTCTGAAGAGGATCGCGATGGCAAAACAAGCATTCAATAACCACAGTACTGTTCTCACTAATAAACATTTTAACCTGTACATGAGGAACAAATGCAAGTCGTACGTGTATGGAGTATGGTAATGTATGGGGCGGAAACTTGGGCTGTAGTTAAGCAGGATATGAAGAGAATATAAGCTTTTGAAATGTAGACAAGAAAAATTTCAAAGACAGTGCAGGTTGATAGAAAGACGCTTCAAAGTGTGCTAGGAGAGGTGAAAGAATAAAGAGGGTTGCTCAAAGAAATAGAGAGGAAGCTAAAATTTATTGGTCATATTATAAGACATAATAACTTTCCGATAACATTATTTGAAGGACATACGAGTACTTGAAATGTACACTGAATTATTGGCCCTTAAATAAGAGAAGTTTGTTATAAACAGCCCTTAAACTTCTACTTTTATCAAATAGATTTTTGTTATAATGATGTATTCTAATAGAAACATACATAGAAGTTATTAGTTTAATTAGATGGCCATAATGACAAGTCAAAAGATTTTGTTCTCGAAAGTGAACTTCAAGTTTTTTAAATATGCTGTTTTGGTTTATTATAGTTTTTAATATTCGCATGTTTATTTCCTTTACATTTATAATCACCGCAGATTCATTTAAGTATGTTTGAAGAACTTTTTCTGCAATAGTGCAAATAGATATTACATCGTCAGATGGGTATGTGAGGAGTTGACCTTTGTCTTTCTGATCTATAAACGATGTTAATAACACAGACCTCTCCCCAACAAGTTCACCCGCGCATTCTTCGCATCTCAGAGCTTTTGTTATTTTCCTTACTACATAGCCAGATATATATGTCACGACTTCTTTCTTAAACTCTGATATATTCATATCTAATATTTGAAGAACTGTGTCGTCGTCAAAATTATCTATTTGACTCATGTCTTCATCTGGTTCTTCAGATATTCGTTCTCGCCCACAAGTTTTATTTATTACCTCAATGGGTGACAGAATAGGAATTGCTTCCAAAGGGATACAATTTCCTTTAAATGAATCTTTTAATTCAAGATGCACCATCATCCTTTTATATGCACTTTTAAATTGCTTTGCTGATGGGTTATTGTTATAGCCTCCCATGGATCTAATTTGCCCAAAAAAAAGCTCAATATGATCCTGACTGATTTTGTAAGTGGGAAAATACAGCAAAAAATTATTGTCGGCAATTAAAGTTTTATAAACAAATTGCAAACTTTGTATGCAAAATAAAAAGCCAATTATACCCATTTTTCTACCACTCTCACACAGAAGCGGTCCATCAATTATCCTAAGTGACGTTAAATATTGTGATAGCTCTTTTAAAAATACATTAATGTTTTCAAAATTTTCTGCGTTTATTGCTTTCTTAAAATCTGAATTGTTTAAATTTCTAGAATTAAGAATGTCAAATAAATTGTTTATAAGTCGGATAAATTTCACAGTTCCCTCACATTCTTTGAACTCCTCAAGATGTAAAACTTCATTGCAATATTCCAAAGAATGTGCCACTGAGTGGCTAAAAAGTTGTGTGGCTAATTTAACCTTCATTTTTTGGTTTGTATAAAATATATGCGATTTTCTTAATTTATTTGCCAAATGAACGCCCTCCTGATCCTGTAACTCATTTAATTTTACTAAATAATCCCACTTTATATTTTCCCCATTCTCATCAATTATTAATTTTTTATCGCCTAATGTGTTTCTTATCAGTTTGATCATATGACATGGATCAAAAAAGACTGCAATTTTTCTACCTGAACTAGGATCAACAAACGTAGAGTTAATGTTCCTCCAATTCAAATCGCAGCCAAGTTCTTTTGCTAACGTTAGGTTATTTGTTGCCTCATCAAAAGTTATTGAGACCACGTATATGCCCGACTCATTTAGTAGCGTTAAACATTGTAATACCAAATTTTGTTTTTGTGTACCCCTTAAAGAGTCGATTAAAAAATATCCAAGAGGAAGCTTCCATGATTGATTAATGCTAACAAGCATAAAAACAAGAGCTTCTTTGGCTACAGGGTTACAATCGGTCTCAAGATTTGTACCAAAATCTACAAACCCATAATATTTTACCCCATCCCATTCTATATGTTGGCGAATTGCCATCTCATCTATGACTAAAGAACATATAAGTTTTCCATTTGTGCTTTCTGATTTTGACTTTAATAAGTTGAACACCTCTGACGTAAAACCAGCTTCCCCATTAACGCTTTGATACCATCTAGATATAGTTTTTGGATGAGGAAGAGCCGAGTTAAATGTGTTTCTGACAAAACTGTAAGCTTTGGGAGAGTAATAATGCAGCGTAAGAGAAAAAGCTTTAAGTTGATTTTCATACTTATGTTTACGACCTAATTGTCTTTGTAAAAATTCTTCATTAGGTCCTATTTGCATTAATGTTTCTAATGTTTCGTCGGTTACTTTACCTTTTAGTTGTTTGATTATATTCGCAAGGGTTGCTGTTCTCTTCTTATAATGATGAACACTACTGCTGAGCCGTTTAATTTTTTTTCGTGCATCGAATAACTGCTTCTTCAGTTTACGTTTGCGCGGTGTAACAACCTATAAAAAATGTTCAGTGATAAACCATTTATTTTCTCAAGTAAAATGAATATATAAACAAAATTTCCAACAACACATTTTGGTTAATAGTGGTTGAGATAAATTGCAAAACAGTTGTTTCTAACTTATTTAATCATGGACTATACAAACTTAAACACCATATAAAATGTGATGGAATAACATATTAGGTTTTTTAAAATTATACTGATTTCATAAACGGCAAAAACTGAATTTAACTCACCATGTCCTTCAAAGTGGGTGGCATTGAAGGTGTTTTCATTTCAGCAAATCCTAAACTACTAAACGATCTTTGCGGTACCTCTACAACAGTTTTCTCTTCATAAAAACCAGCACTTGTTGATGGCCGAGAATAATCCATTACAGGTACATTGCTACCAGACCAAGTACTAGTTGACAGGTCAGCTGCAAATGGCACATTGATAGCAGTTATATCAGTCATTGGCTGCTCGCCAAAAACGACTTGTGTTGATGGCTTGTTTGTTACCTGCATAAATAAATTTGAAACGAATACCATTAATGTAAATTTGCAGGGCTAATTAAATTACGATAAATATCATAACAATATATTACGTGAATGTAATTAGTAGCATAGTTACTAGAGATGAGCGATATATAGCTACCGGTGATTTAATCGCTTCTATTAAAAGATCGCTGTTAGTAGCTGTTATTAAAACACAAAACAACAGCGATTGTGAAAACCGAGATTTACACAAATCATTAGAGTAATTATTTCTATGAAATTCATCTTATACTAAAAACTCCATGACAAACAGCAATCGCTGTATTCATAATACACGCAATCGCAGTTTGTGCGAGCGAGTAGAAGTATCTGTATACTTTCCTTCTCGCCATTATTAGAATACAACATTTCTCCTTTTCTTATAGGTAGAAAACGAAAAACTCATGATACAAATAACGCGAGATATGATAATGAGACTATCTATTTTTAGAACCGTCACGCGCATGGCGTCATGTGGTGAGTCCAATGCAATAATAATATGCTGTCGTACAGTGGAGTTTGACGGTTCATCACAACCCCTTAACAAATTAGGTATTTTACTGATATTTGAGTGCATACAGTTGGAATTAACTTTTTAAGATCAGAATACTATACTATGATTATGTGACATGATGATCAAATCAAGTTTATGAATGTTAAGGCCCCCTGTAAATGTCTACGAACGTCTTCTCTACTTTTTAAGTTTGTGTATCACCAATGCTAATTCAGGGCTCCCCTTAATTATTATACTTCACTTGTGCATATATATATATATATATATATATGTAATATAAAAATGGAATGGAATGTAACTTCAACCACATTAAAGTGACGTATAGAAACTTTTTGATTGCGAATGACTTTGTGTTAAGTGTGTAGTTGGCCTTCTATAACGTTACTCACCATGTGATGTCATAGGAGGGGACGGGGCATATGCGCAATATCATATATCTTGTAAGTCATTATATCATGGAAAAACCTGCTGAATCTAGAATTAAAGCAGCACCGAACTGTAGCATATATATGCCTTCCAACTTTTTCATTATATTAAAATAAAAATAATATGTAGATTTCTCTCATCGTATATTCTTGTAATATGCTAATTTTATAGAACTTTTATTAATAGTAAAAATCTGAGTAGTTTTAAAATTAATATATAATTTAAAAGTTATCTGAAGATCATATTGTGGTTTCAATTAAGCGGTTAACACTAACACCTTGTAAGTGTTTAAAATAATAGCATACGCACATGCAGCATTGTAAATGGCTAAACCACAATCGCAGTAGCTGTTTAAAGTCCCTGTTATTTAAAAATAGCCATCACTGATATCAGTGCCATTGAAAAACCGCTGTTTGGCTATATATATATATATATATATATATATATATATATATATATATATATATATATATATATATATATATGTATATATATATATATATATATATATATATATATATATATATATATATATATATATATATCACTAATAGTTACATAAATTAATAACCTTGATTCAGTACTTACCAATACAGGTATAGAACTTTTTTTTAAGTATACTGCAAAAGGTGATTTTTCTAAATCATAAGATTCCTCGGTAAAATGTAAATTGCACACATTTGAGTTCATAAAAATATCTTCATCGCTTAAATTTAATGCTCGTTTCCAAGCCTCGTATCTTTCACCAGCTTTGGGAAATCTGAAAATAATATCTCAAATTATCTACTTTATCAGTGACTGAACCTCTAGAAAGATGCAGTAATAGATAAAACAAAACTATTCTACTTTTTTTCTGCTTCTACTGGAACTACATAGGTAAATACATCTAATTCAAATAATAATTGCCAAACAAAATGCCTAATTTCATTACAAATATTCAATAAATAATGCATTATTAAGATTTTATTTCTTGAAAAAACACAATTGACAATAATAAATGCTAAAGATTTAACAAAAGCAATACACAATGTGTAAATACGGACCTGTGAAAACCAATAAACATTTGGCGCCAAACAAGGAAACAGAAGACATGTAAACAACTTACCGAAATAAATGCACAGTTGCTTTATCCTTTTCATAATTGGCACTTTTATTGTACATACAGTTCTTCACAATACACCTTGGCATTTTTTAACTTTTACACTCTTAAAACACTGCTAAAAAACGGCAAAACACACAAGATAACCTCTAATCGCAAATCAACAAACACTTCAAATACTTGTTGACAGCTGACAATAACTTCAAGAGCGGTTGGGGGAACGAATCAAAACAAAACACATTAGCGCGTTATTCAAAATTTTGTTTGTGATTGGACGGTGACAGGAGTGGGAAATCGACAGGCTGCAAACTCGGCTTTGTTCCCTCTAACATATACAACCTCTTTGAATGAGCCTTATAAAACCTAAACTGTGACTCTGTTGATGAAACTGTGAGTAGTAAACACATTTAGAACACTTTGAAACGAGTGTAACAAACCATCTGTAACGGTCATGGATTTTTGCACAGGAAGTAATATATTTATTTGTGAAACGTAAAAAAACTTATGTGTAGCATCCATAATCTTTAATACACAATCCACATTAGTGAAGCAAAGTAGTTTCGAGTAAAAAACACATTACCAACCACAAAGTCACTAGAAGTGATCGGTGTTTGGTCTAGTTATTACAAGAACGCAGATGGGGTCGTATGTTTATGTGATTCATACAAACATGGACATTTTTACCATAGAAACGATTGTTGTGAACAAGCATTTCAGGAGTAATTCTCCTCTTTATCTTAATCTAGATGACTTTTTATTACCTACGCAAACCTTTAACAACGTTCTTATTTCATAATGGACGCAGGTGAGGCCCAACTCAAGCATTAAGAATTTCTCGGGAAATGCAGTAGTGATATTTAAACAAAATTCGGGACGCCGCAAGTGCCTTACAGTAGCGAATTTTCATCAGCATTGTACACTATTATTATACTACATATTAGTAAAGTTAATACTTTAAACTTACACAGTCCTTGAAGATCGATTTTAAAGGTCCTAGTACGCACACATTTGAAGAATGCTTTCGAAAGTGTTACCATCTCTCTGTCTTGTGTTCTAACTCCTTTTGAGAAAAGTTGCCAAAACTCAATTTTTTATGAAGCTAAAGAATTAAATTTCTTTAAAAGAAATTTGTATTACAAATTTCATTAAAGTTATACAAAAAATATCCAGAAGAAAATTTAATTCATATGTAGAAAAGTTAAGTATCTGCAAAATTATAAGCGTAGCAGTTAGTTTTCCTTATCAATCGCCAGTATGATTTCGTTTTAGTCAACCTAATCAAACAGTTTTTTTCAATATCAATAATAACAAAATTATAATTTCAAACTCAAAGGTGACAAAGTTATTCAGGCGTTTTAAACAAAAATGAAATCTTGTTCAAAACGTTTGAAATCTGTGCACTATTTTTCTACAAATGTCAAAATAAAACATACATTCATCGAGATGAATTCGATCGTGTAACCTGCTGCTTAGGAGGCAAGCGCGTTACCCCCTGTGCTATCTAGGTACATGTCAACAAAGGTTTTATTTGCGTGATACTTTAGATCGGCTTCATGCCCGGGGTATTATATTCAAAGTATAGGTAGCAATGATTAATTACAGAATTAGTAGAATTACCATTGAAACACATCCCACGACTGTTTCGGCCTTATATGACGTCTTATAATTAAATTTAAGGATAAAAGAAACTCTTTTAGAATCATTTTTATAGAGACTTGGCTTGATTTTGTGTACATTTCTAGTATATTATACGACAGCATAATTTATCTATGCTGCGCTAAAACTGTATTTGAGGCCGTTCCTAAAGCCACAAATATAGTGTCTTTTAATAATTGATTGAATCCCCCAGTTAAAAAACAATAAATTGGAAAATTTTTAATTTCATGTCATCTGTCAACTTAGGAAATATTAGAAATACAGATAAGGAAACAAAAAATTTGTTATCTCAGCACATATTTCTGTTGTCTGTTCAAATTAAGTAATTTATCAATACTATTATATTTAAAAAGGCCGATAAAAAATAATAGAGAAAAAAATTCATGAATGAATCCTATCTAATTAAAACTTATGTTAGCAAAATATTGTTGAGGGAAAATATTATACATATGTCGCCACTGTAAATTAATAATTTGTTAGATTGTTTTGAATCGAATTAGAGGGTATTAATGATTTGATAAATATACTTGGAACGAAACAACAAAAACAAAAAACTCTGGACGCAGCAAGTGCGTTATGGTAGTGTATTTTCATAAAAATGTTTTTATTGCAAATATGTGCGTTTTCTTTTTATTTAAGAAAGCGGGCATCAATTTTGGTTACCAGTATAACCTATATAGTAAAAACAATGTGCCATGTTTCATAAAAATAACTTTATTGTGTAAAAATGTACAAAAATGTCCAAAAGTTAACTTAAAGTGTTCCCGGAAAAACTCGTTTCTTGGTCAACCTTATAGGTTAATAGCAAATTGGGCTATTCAAATATGAAGCATTTGATCAAAATTCGCTACCATAACGCACTTGCTTCATCCAGAATTTCTTTTCTTACAAACATGCATTATATTTCTGTAAAAAATGCAAAGATTCAATAACATAGGGCGTGATTGATTAAAAAAAAAATTTGGGCCACCTGTGATTGTAGAAGTATTTTTTTAAGATGTAGACACCCTATAATTAATGTATAAATATTTTTTTCATATCTTGTATAATAACAGATAGATTGAGCTCTATTGATTTTTTACGAAAATTCGACAAAATTTATATACCATTAAACGATAAACTCTATAGCTAAGACTACTGCCAAGCATCAGAGAAAGAGTCTATTTGAAATGAATTTTTTGGAAACATTTTAGTAAAATGAAGGCAATGACGGTTGAAACTAAAACTTCAGGGTTTGTAAAACATCCTTCTTGAGACATTTGATTTCCATAGCCCGTATTAGATTCAAGTTATTTGCCTAAATGTTGCCGATTTTGACGTTTTAAATCGCAATTATGACGTTTTGAGGAAAACTCCAATTTATTTTTCTTTAAATGCCTATAACTTTGTGTCTTTTGAACTACAAAGCTAAATTTTGGTAGGTAACTTACCTATAAGGATGTAAACCCGCGTACCAAATTTGGTTGCCGTTACTTTGTTAATTTCGGAGATATAAATTTTTTTCGAAAGAAAACACAACCTGGGCAGATTTTGCTGGCTAACGAACTTATCCAAGCCATTTGCAAAAGGAATTTATTCACCAAATTTTAATCAAAATCGGCCCATTTTAAGTTAGTTAAGTTGAAACTGACCCCGGATCTGGGGGGCCTGATTAGCGCTAATTTGAAGAAATTTTTTCAAAATTCAAAAGTCGGGATCTCCTCATTAGTATTTTTTTAAAGAAAATTCACTAAAAATTCACTAATAAAATTAGAAAATTTACAATAATCGAAACAAAATACATATTTTTGGCGCTAGGTGTATTTTAAAACTATTTACAAGGCATTTTGATCCCAGCAATTGTTCTCAAAAAATGCGCACCAGAACTTGCTCCTGTCCTGAACCACTTTCAATATTGCCTTTGCCCCAGTTACCTTCGGAGGACCTGTACATATTTTTGCTTTCTCACTTAGTGATGCCTTCTGTTTTTAACCTTCCGCCACAGTTCGCTCCCGTGCTCCTCTGCTTCTTGGCTATGAAGCCCTTTTTGAACAGAGACATTTTTAACTACCTCTGATGAAGCTTCCAATGACTTCTGCATCATCACCGCCGCGTCACCGCTTCCTCTCGATCCCTCATCAATATTGGAAACTATATTGTTTGTGCTCCATATATATATATATATATATATATATATATATATATATATATATATATATATATATATATATATATATATATATATATATATATATATATATATATATATATATATATATGAGTGTGTGTGTGTGTGTGTGTGTGTGTGTGTGTGTGTGTGTGTGTGTGTGTGTGTGTGTGTGTGCATGTGTTCATCCGATAGCTAAACAAATAATTTAGCGAATGTTGTGAAATTTGGCACGTGTCTTTCTTTTATTAAACGCTTGAATGAGTTTCCTAGCCGGCCTGATCGGATCAGCTTTTCTAAAAAAAATAATTGCATCTCATTAAATAACAAAGCTAGTTTAATGAAGTTTGATAGACATGTTGCCCTGGTGGAGACCTTACCACTCAAATTCAACTTTTTATATTAATAGTGAATCGAGTTATTGAAATTTGAAACAAGAAGTTATGTTTAGATAAGATTTGGTCAGTTTGAATATATTACTTTTCATTGAAATGTCTTTAGAATCAAATTGTATCTTAAATTGTTTTTCTGATAATCCAGTGAAAATAAAGTTAACATTAATATATCAAAACGGCTTGAAGTTAATGCCTGTACTAACTCTAACAACACGTCCGGTGTATCATAAATACTTAGTCAAGGAAACTATTTCTTGTCAACTAAAATTTCTCGCAAGATTTGCACAAGAACATTAAAGCAACAACTTTGTGTGAAATAATGTTACTTAGTAAAATGCCATCGCAAAGAGGACCCAGAATCCTTTGTTACTTCTATCAACACGCCATGCATCAAATTTGCACATTCTGTCGGTGTTTTCATCTTGTTCCTCTTTGATTGTCTTGAGTGCTGAAGTGTTGTTTAAATTAGAACAAGGTTAGAGTGTAGTTTTGGCGTTGTTGCCATGCTGTTAGATCAATGTATTTGATTGTATTTTTTTTAATTAAAATATTTCACCACATTTTGAAACTTCCAAACTTTAGATATTTCTGTTCTGAGGAATACTAACAATTGTTTAAATGCTTTGCTTTTATCCCAAAGTATACTCTAAATACTTGTATATATATATATATATATATATATATATATATATATATATATATATATATATATATATATATATATATATATATATAGGGTGGCGCATTGAAAACCAAACAGACCGATTTGCGTCCAGAGAATTAATTTTTTTTAAAAACTCTGAAATACGTCAATTTTAATATCGAAGGGGACATGTTTTGACATAAAACTCAACTTTGTCACATCAACCCCTTAAGGGTGGTGATAACAACCCTTATATTTTAAATAGGGAACATGAATCGAGTGTTACATCATTTGAAAGCTCTTTCTTTTCTGAATTCAGCAAACAAATTTTTTTTGAAGTTTTATCAACTCGTTTAAAAATTATTCACAGTTGAAAATGCAAAAAAGCATTTCACTCATTCCGATAAAAAATGTGCTGATAGTCAATGTTTTGTTGGTTTGTAAACAAAAAATTGACTATCAGAACATTTGTTATCGGAATGAGAGAAATGCGGTATATTATTTCAGTTTATCGGTCGGTTTGATACTTGATAGTACTACCGAAAATTAATTTTACAATGGTGTATTCTGTAGAAGAAAGACTTGAAATAATTAGTCTTTTTTTCAAAAACGATGACTGTGCCAACCGTACCACAAACCTTCTTTCGAGAAAAAAATATACTTGAGGATTGTTTTAAATGAATTATAAAATATTGGCATACTGTGGTTTAACATAATATACCATTTTCGCAAGATGTTTTTTATATGTGGCCTAGATAGTTAAACCACTTAAATGGCTAATGTGTGTATAGTATATTGCCGCAGCCAAACCCTTGTTTTGAAATAAAAAAAGTTTAAGTTACGATAATAATACCATCCCTTCCTAATACATAGATACTCTTAGGAAGGTTTATAAGAGGACCCACCACAACCATAAAATGACACAATTTGTACTAACCAGGTGAATTTCAAATGCATTTTGGGCATTTATATTAACTAGCCAAACAAAGCTATAAATTTTTGGGTATATGTTGAGAGAAGGGATTTAGATCACAAATTAATGTTTTTAATTTTGTTTGCATATCAGCAGTATTTCAGAGTTATAATTAATGTAACTGATGCAGTAATGTTTTTTCAACCACACAAATGCCTCCAAAAATTATAATTCGAAATTATTTGACAATTTTGTTTTGCTAATAGGTCTCTTTTAATATGATCTTGTTATATATCTACATATATCAAATGACAGATTCAAATTTACGTGCAGCATCATCTTTTGTAATTTATTATCATCAAAATACATGCTAACATCTAACAACGTCGAAAAACGGGTAAAGTTTTGTATAAACCTCGAAAAGATAAGCCTAGAGTTCGTCCGCGAAACCCTACAGTTAAGTATGTTGGGTTTTTCAATCCGCTGAATGCTGAACGTTCAACTGGAGTGAATTTGAACTGTTGGAAATTAGGGAACAAAGAGTATGCACGGTGATTGGAATAAACAGAGACTTGTTGCCTTACTTTTTGTGTTAATGCCAGGTCAGCCCTTATAACAAAATGTTGCCATTTGGCGTTTCCACTGTAAACATGCAATTCAGACACATTAAACTTGTTTTATTCCGTCATAACAGAAACGCTAAACTTGTTTTATTCCGTCATAACAGAAACGCGTTTACGCTGAGAGTCAACAGTTGTGTCCCCTGTAGGATCCCACCATTAAATTATTATGACTTTTGAAGTCGCTAGGGCTACGTAAAACAAGCAAAGTCCATATATATATATATATATATATATATATATATATATATATATATATATATATATATATATATATATATATATATATATATATATATATATATACATATATATATATATATATATATATATATATAGAGAGAGAGAGAGATAGAGAGAGAAAGAGAATTTTTTTAAGAAACGCTGAAACACGTCAATTGTAATATTGAGGGGGACATGTTTTGACATAAAACTCAACTTTGACACATCAACCCCTTAAGGGTGGTGATAACAACCCTTATATTTTAAATAGGGAACATGGGTCGAGTGTTACATCATTTGAACGCTCTTTCTTTTCTGAATTCAGCACACTCATTTTTTTGGAAGTTTCATCAACTCGTTTAAAAAATTTTCACTGTTATAGTTGCAAGAAGGTATTTCATTCATTGTGATACGAAATGCACTATTTAGTCAATTTTTCGTTAAAAAAACTAAAAAACAAAACCAAGCGTTCAAAAATTTTTATTCAGTTAAGCAAGTGTTCAATTTGTTGACCACCAGCTTCCATACAAAAGTACAAATTTTGTTCAAAACGAGCTCTAACATTCTGGAGTATTTGTGGAATTATTAGATGGCATTCTTCAACAATGCGTCGTCGTAATTCTTCCAGAGACTCCGGTTCTGTTGCGAAAATTCTACTCTTTAAATGGCCCCATAGAAAGAAGTGTAAAGGTGATCTAGGGGGGACTGAATATCACCTCTACGCCCAATCCATTGCTCTGGAAACTCTCTGTTAAAAAAACTCCCTAACCCGTTGTGAAAAATGCGGAGGAGCTCCATCTTGTTGAAACACTAATTGATTTTCTTGACAGCGATCATCTTTTTCAACAATGTCAATTAGTAGAGGGTAAACGATATCTTCTAGTAACTCCAAATACGTTTCGCCACTCAAATTGCCATCAAGAAAAATTGGTCCGATTAAATTCCAGTCCAGACATTCAATTTCTGTGGAGTTTGAGTGTGGACTTCGTGAAAATTTCTTGGATTATTATCTGCTCAATAACGACAATTATGACGATTGACTGTAGAGTTTAATAAAAATGGACACTCGTCTGAAAAACAGATATTGAACAGAAAGTTCCCGTTATCAGCTATTCGTGCAGTCATAACTTCACAAAACCCCAGCCGCCGATCAAAATCATCTTCATTCAGTTGTTGTACAAGATGAATTTTATACGGGTGAAATTTATGATGCTTCAATATTCGCTGAATAGTTCTTCTTTTGATGTTTTAAACAGTGGCCAATTTTCACGTGCTCAAAGCTGTCTGCAGCAATTTGTCCTAAAACTTCAATCTCAGTGGTCTCATTTCTAACCAGAAGTATTAAACCGACAGATAAACTGAAATAATAAACCGCATTTCTCTCATTCCGATAACAAATGTTCTGATAGTCAATTTTTTGTTTACAAACCAACAAACATTGACTATCAGCACATTTCTTATAGGAATGAGTGAAATGCGTTTTTGCATTTTCAACTGTGAATAATTTTTAAACGAGTTGATAAAACTTCCAAAAAAATTTGTGTGCTGAATTCAGAAAAGAAAGAGCTTTCAAATGATGTAACACTCGATTCATGTTCCCTATTTAAAATATAAGGGTTGTTATCACCACCCTTAAGGGGTTGATGTGACAAAGTTGAGTTTTATGTCAAAACATGTCCCCCCTCAATATTAAAATTGACATGTTTCAGCGTTTCTTAAAAAGAAAATTCCGAACGCAAATTGGTCTGTTTCGTTTTCAATGCGCCACCCTATATATATATATATATATATATATATATATATATATATATATATATATATATATATATATATATATATATATATATATATATATATTATACATACATATCCATATTTTATCTTTTGTTTAATCAAGCGTGACTTGAAGTGCATAAACCTATATTTATCTTGCGCACAATCTTTATATTTGTATATATCATAAGTAGGGGCATTAAGGGATCTAATTCGGATTAATTTAAAAACAAATTTTCCAAAGTTCGAATGTATGAGTTTCTCATTTAGTTGACAAAATTTTTATTTTATTGCTATTTTGATCCCTTATGCATTTGTATATTAATAATAAAGTTATTTTGATGGAATGTGGTAAATATTTTCCTTTATACTGACTACTATATGTCAGAGTTATAGGTAAACTAGTTATTGAAATTTGAATTAATTTCTCGAAAATTTGCTACGATAATGCTTTAGTTGCGTCGTGACATTTTTTGCAAATCAGTCTCTCAATTAAGTTATTCGAAAACATGCATACTACACGGGTATTTATTAGTGCCAGTTAACATGCCTAACCTAATCCGCTGCGATATGTTATCTTGGATGCTTGGCATCGTGCCATTATTATCTTCTAACAACATAAACCACAAACAAGTCGCTTGAGTGAATCCATCGACATGTGGTGTTTTGTTGTGAAATTGCTGGAAAATGGAGCAAAGCTTGTAGCACGCACTTTCTCGTCCACTGTCACGTCTACTTTGTTGGATGTGTCAGTTAAGCCCGTAATTAAGTAGGATCTTAGGAACACACGTTCTTCCTCTTGCCCCTCTTGTAGGGAGCTGGTTTTGGTAATGAATCGTTTTATTCATTTGGTTGCGTACTCTTGTGTAGGACAATAGATTAATCGCACATTTAATTTGTTGAAGTTTTTTTTATAGTTTAAAACATTAGTAGCATCCAATAATTTGTTAAATAAACGAACAATAAAATTGTGTACTAAATCTTTAAATATTTTTATGTCATACAAGTTCATTATTGTATTTTTATTGTTTAGTTACCAACTACATAATTGTGTACTTTATGCCCACGGGCCATAAGGTGTACTTTATGGCCCGCGCGGGCACAACGTACACTTTATGCCCCGCGCGTACATAAAGACACATAATTTTTGTTTAACTTATTTAATAACCTTTACTAATTAAATTACAAATAATGGAAAGAAGCAATACGTAAATATTTAATCAACATTATTTAGTCGAATTAACATAAAATTGGCAGTTCTGAAAAGATCCGGTGATAGTTAGGTTGGCTTCAGCAAACGGTGATTGATGTTTCATTGTTTTGGTATGACTAGTATGACATAAAAGTTTGTATGCACCGCTGGTATAAATAGTGGTGTATGCCCTCGAGCGACTCACAAATCCTCGGGCCGGAGGCCCTCGGATACGTAAAATCGTCGCTCTCGGGGCATAAACATTTATTTATATCCTTGGTACATAGATAACTATTGTAAATAGTAACAAGATATACAGGTTTTGCTACAAAATCACACATCACAGCAGTAAGTTTTTGCCTGAAAAAATATATGATA
This sequence comes from Tillus elongatus, assembly GCA_964006375.1. NCBI lineage: Eukaryota > Metazoa > Arthropoda > Insecta > Coleoptera > Cleridae > Tillus > Tillus elongatus. Next base: position 71,384,193 of record OZ023264.1, read on the forward strand.
CAAACTCATTTCCCACAGTATAATAGCAAATTTGCATGGATTTTTCATTACATGAATTTAACACTTACCCAATAGTTTTTCATACATAGAACATTATTGCATGCATGAAAATACCTAAAAAGATATATAGTGCACAGAAAAAGACTTTTAAAATTAAAAATTTCGAATTATTATCATGTGACCGCAAACGTTCTGCTACTGGCCGTGATGTAGTTGGATTGTAAATAAATATCGTGTTTACATTTGCCTTCTGGTATGATAAGTATGGTCGCTTGTTTTTCAACATAATGGTGAATTTTATTCGTTTATTGTCTTTCTTTTAGTTGAGTAGTGTAAAGTGTGGGTAGTAAAATGGGAAACAATGGTTTTCAACAGGCGCAATCAGATAATTTGCCAAGAATTGACTCATTTATGGCGACGTCATTCTCTTTCATAGAAAAATGTTGTCTGAATTAATTACAGATAATTAATGGAAGCAAAAATTTCGTTAATTAATAACCATGACTTTTTCCGGTTGTTAATACTAAGAGTAATACGTAAAATTAATACCTAATATGTACAGATAAATATACCTTGAACACATGAAAATTACAACCTAACTTAATAACGTATGATAAGAATTTTAGCCCTATATCACTAATATTCATTGTGAAAATCAGGAGGTAATTACATTAAAATGGTCTTCAGAATAGGCAGTTTTCTCACATAACTGTGCATTTTTGCTTTCATCACGCTTTATAACTTTGCACCATTGCTTTCTAATTGGAACAAATTGGAAAAATAGTGTCTCTGGAGTTTTTATAGTCGTATTTGTACACATTGGTATTATACAGTGTCTATATAAGCTTTATTTTCCATATTATCAAATAAAATTACGTCCAAAACTCAAGATTCAATCAATACCTTGCAACATAGGATGTAAACTCAGAGAAGAAAGTTCATTGTTGACTATTGTACTGTCCCGTGACGTCACAGATCATGGATGCAACATAGTGGTGTTTGAAATCAATTATGGAATTCGAATTTTTAAATATTTTTTGCATAGTTATTTTTGTAGTATGTGAAATGAAAAAACATTTAAACATGTTTGTGGGATGTCTATCAGATGCGATAAGAAAAAAAATTGTCTGTTGTAGATAATAAAAAGACCCACTATGTCAAGAAATAAAATCCCAGTAGGTGATTTCCCCGTGTAATTTCGAAAATAATTGTGGCAAAAATGTCTAGACGTAGCAAGAGAGTTATGGCGACGAATTTTCATCTTTGTGGGATGTCTATCAGATGCGATAAGAAAAAAAAATTGTCTGTTGTAGATAATAAAAAGACCCACTATGTCAAGAAATAAAATCCCAGTAGGTGATTTCCCCGTGTAATTTCGAAAATAATTGTGGCAAAAATGTCTAGACGCAGCAAGAGAGTTATGGCGACGAATTTTCATAGAAGTGTTTTAACGTTAAATATGCGTGTGTGTTTTCATTTCTCTAACGTCTGCCCATGTCTGCGACTATGACTAATCACCGACGCCAGAGAGCAGTTTGACCTCACTATCCTGAAAATTTTGCCAAACCCCTGCGTTTCTGTAATGAGGGTAGATATCTTTAACGTGCCCAGCATCGCATAGACACGGGACTGACGGCTTTACGCCCCCTCCGAAGAGCGGGACGTGCAAACATTCAATTTGCTCAAATACACTGCCACAACCTCGGTTTTATGTTAATTGTACAGTATGTACTAAAAAAAGTGAAAGGAGTACCCTGGGATCGAATCCAGTACGCTTCGGTTCAGAGGCACTGAACCATCGAGGCTCTAAAACGTTAAATATGTTATTTCTGAGACATCAAATTTACTAGATAATATAACCTATATAGTAGAAATTAGTGTACGATATTTTATCAAAATCGCTTTTGTTAGAGAAAGTACAAACATTTCCTGAACATAAGTTTAAAATTTTCCCAAAAAAATCTGGTCTCACTTTCCTGGTCATCGAACGTATCCCATCAATTTCTACTGGACTAAGCTACACCAGTCAAGATATAATTATTCACAGAAAGCTAACATTAAAAAAATCTTTAATGTGAAAGTTTGCTCAACAAATGGTTTTCACGAAAGTTAAAAAACATTTCTTTACGTAAATTTGCATACAGTAAAATATTTGAACCAGTGAAACTAAAGAATAATATAGGCAGAAAAAAACGAATGTTTATCACAAGATATGAGTTATTTAGGTCTGTAACTTTAAAGGTTCATTTGATATTTGTGAAAACAACTTATCAGCAACTGAATATTATAGAAAAGCCTAGAAGCAGCAAGTGCGTTATGGTAGTGAATTTTCATAGAAATGATCTGGCACAAAATATTTTATTATATTTTTTTCTTGTAACATAGAAAGCTAAATTTTGGTGTATACTTTACTTTTTATATCGTTACCTACCTACCAAATATCTTTTTTATTTTTTGAGATAAAAATTTTTTCCGAATGAAAACTCAAAATTTTCCGGGAAAACCTTGTCCGATTTTCCTAACTAACGAACTTATCCAAGCCATTTACAAAAGGAAGGTACATGCCAAATTTTATAAAAATCGGCCCATTATTTTTTGAGTTATCAATGTGATACATATATATATATATATATATATATATATATATATATATATATATATATATATATATATATATATATATATATATATATATATATATATATATATATATATATATATATATATATATATATATATATATATATATATATATATAGATGTATAAACATTGAAATTGACCTCGGAATATGGGTTCTAGGGGTCCTAGTTCGCGCTCATTTGCAAAAATTTTTTTAAAATTCAAATGTCGGGATCTCTCCATTGGTGAATTTTTTTGACGAAAATTCCCTAAGATGTAAATACATATAGATTATTTTATAAAATTAATTATTTTTACCCTTTTTGTGCCAAATTTAATTCAAATATTCAAATATTTTTCTTAAAAAGGTCGCTAAATAATCCCATAATTTGATCTATTAATGGAATTTAATAAACAACTGAAAAAAGAATTTTTATCTAGTCCAACAAGAATCATGCTATGTGATTATAAATGTAAGTATTTACAAAACTAGAGTCTTAAGGTATGGGGAGTATTATATAAAAGGTGAAACAGAGGGTATGCTATTCACTTCTGAAATATACAATACAGGGAGTTCGATTTGAAAAAATTGAATTACGGCAGTTTTTCGATTTTTTCGACCAAATAATATAAACAAAAACTTTCTTGAATACGTCATTTTCATGGGACTCTGATTTCTATTGGTCAAAAGCCGCCTCACAATTTTTGATAAGCACTAAAAACGGGAAAGTTGTCAAACAACTGAAATAACTCGAAAACCATAAACGTGAGCAATTTTTTTCCTTACAAGCATGCATTATAATTCGATGGAAAATGCAATATTATAAGGTGTGTTCTATTAAAAAAATAAACTTTGTATCACCAACGGCTTATGGGCCACCCTGTGATTTTAAAAATAATTTTGTAAGATGCAGCGCGAACCACTGTATGATGAGCTTATATAGTTTTTCCGATATCTTGTATAATAACGGATATATTGAGCTTTAGCGTAGAAATGCAACTTAATTGTACGGTTAAGACGTTTGAGTTTTTAACACAATTTATTTACTGATTAACACAATTAATACTTAAGATGAAAATACATATATAAAATAATGACAAATACAAATATCAGCATACGTGTGATATAAAAGCTTGAGCATACCTAGTGCAGAGTTTAAAGCAAGACACAGGATTGGACGCCTCGCTGAAGGCGAGTAGTCTATTTATAACATGTCACCTAGGACGTAGCATTATTTTTCTTAGAGGTGACTTCTATTATGTCGACACAGCTTCCTAGACTTTACTGCGCTGTTTCTCAAGGTGTCTTTTGTAATATTGTTCTTCGAGGTAACTTCTATTATGTCGACAAAGATTCCCAGACTTTACTGCGCAGTTTCCCAGAGGTGCCTTTTGATCCTGCTGACTCGGATGTCTGTATACTGGGACTGCAACTATCATAATGGCGTAATTTCTGAACGTCACAACGTCTGGGTTAGACATATTTCCAATGTAAAAAAGAACAGAACAAGGCTATATTTCCAAGGTAAAAAAGAACAGAACAAGGCTATACTCCAGACTGAATTTATTTAGTAAATAAATTCAGTCTGGAGTATAGCCTTGTTCTGTTCTTTTTTACCTTGGAAATATCATAATGGCTCTTTGTTGGTGGTCCCTTTATCTTGCGTATATGCAAACATGCAAAAACTGACATTGACCCCGGATATTTGTTCTAGGGGGCCTAGTTAACGCTAATTTGAAAAAATCATTCCAAAAGGCAAAACTGAAACTACTGCCAAAGTATCAGAGAGAGGGTCTACTTGAGATAAATTTTCTGCAAATATTTTAGTAAAATGAAGAACAATGGTGGTTGCGTCTGAAACTTAAGCCTTTGAAAATCACTTTTCTTGGGACATTTTTTCTACGTAACCCGTATTTGTTTCAGACTTTTTGTCTGAAAATTGCAAATTTTGACGTTTTAAATAGTGACTGGTGTTTTAACTCTATAAAATTTTCAAAGTAGTTTCTCTGGTACTTCTTAACCTTTTTGCACCAGAAAACTCAATCCTTGTCTGTAGTTTAAAATAGATTTTATTATCCACACAAATATTTTGGTTTTGTGGGTTTCTCTGGTCATCAGTGGCCCCAATTTTTTTTAAATGCTAATAACTTTTTTTATATTAACTTAGAGACCAAAATTTTGGTACATAGTATCAGTTAGTAGCTGCATCTTATAAAATTATTTTAACAATCACAGGGTAGCCCATCGTTGGTGATACAAAGTTTTTTTTTCGAACAAAAAAAATGATAGGGTTCATCATTTTTGAGTTATATCAATTGTTTTTTAACATTTCACATTTTTGGCAAATATAAAAAATTATGATACGGCGCTTTTACCAATAGATACCAGAGTCCCTTGAAAGCGACGCATTAAAAGGGGTTTTCGTTAATATTATTCATCGAGAAAAAATCTAAACGCCATATATAGGGCGCTCTCAAATTGTGACTGAATGTGAAAAAAATCCAAACTGCCGTAACTAAATTTTTATAAATGAAACAGCCTGTATTTTGTGTTTCAGAAGCGAATGGTATGTCCTTTGCTTCAAGTTTTGTATAACCCTCCGTACACCTACAGACTCTAGTTTTGAAAATATTTACCTTTAGAATCGCAAACAATGATTCGATCAGATTGTGGGATTATTTAGCTAATTTTTGAAGAAAAATATTAAAATATTTAAATTAAGTTTGGTATTATCTACGTTTATATAATATATAAGTAGTTGAGAAACTATTTTGAAAAATGGCGAATGAATCGTTAAAGTGGCCGATTTAAGCAATTATTTCTGACAGACTGTGACATGAAAATATGTTTCCACTTATATTCTCCTTTACTTCCGCTGGTTCAAGTTTATGTGAAAATATAAAAAAGATGCTTACATTATCTTTTTTCTTCTTCTTTCTTAATTAAGAAGACATATTTGCCATTAAAAACATTTCAATAAAAATTTACTACCACAACGCATATGCTGCGTCCAGAATTTTTTGGTTAATAACTAAAACTGCATCATTTACAACAACGTTGTAAAACTGGTCACAATAACCTTTTAAATGTACTATTATCTACAATGGTGAAACAGCGGGAACAGTGTTAGCTGATAATAAACTAATAATGAAGTCTTTACGTGAACAGGAATTTGATACTCTTTTTTATCTGCTTATGGCATGACACACGGGATGTAATTTCCTGTGAGCAAGGTAGAAGTATAACCAGGTGGTGTGGAAACTCATTAGGGTCACTGGAGTAAAAGTAATTTACCAATGACAAGCTACAACCAACAAGTGACGTATTGACTTACATGCATTTGGCGCTACGCTGGTTTTTCCTGGTAAGAGATGTTAATTCGATTTAAATGGGCATTTGCTGTGACCACCTGTGTATTTTAATGCGGTCGCATATTGACTTATAACATAACTACCATCCAGTTATGTTCGATTGTCGCTTTAGGAGCCCAAAACTGCATTATTTGGGATAAACGTTAGTTACTGAAACAGCATCTCCCTTTAGTAGGTAACACGCATATTCGTTTACTAGTGCAGTGGTCGCCAATCTTTTTAATATAATAGTCCTGCAAATTGAATTATAACTTCCACATAGCTGTGATAATTTATTTTCCTCAAAAAGACATTGTCATGAAATTAATTTAGGGTCCATGACCACAAAGGAAATATTCGTCTTCCTGTACCCAAAGTAATACCTAAATTTGTTTAAATGTTGTGGCGCCTACTAACAGACAAACGTACAGGGTGACCGACAGACAAAAAAAAATCATACCAGAACAAATTTTCTATATGTTTTGAGACTTTTTACGTCGTTTTAGCAAAAAAAACTTTTTGAAATTTCTGTCACCAATATTTCACCTCCACACATCCTACCCCTAATTTAATTTCAGCACAGAATATCGGATGTTTGATGAAATTGAAAGTTTTCTAATAAGCAAACCCTAAAACGTTATATTACTCGAGTTTTATAGAAAAAAATATTTTAACAATAATTTTCACCAAACTTTCACCAAATCAACACTCACCCTCTTCCATCCCCTACCCCTGGAGAGATTTTCCCCAAAAATAATTGAAACCATTAGTTTTGTCGGGTGATGACTGTTTACAAATATTGAAGACGATAGCTCAATTTGTTCTAAAGTTATCGTGACTACTAACAGACAGACCCACAGACCGACAGATAAAAACAAACTTCTCGTTCCCAAATCATGTTTTCTATGTTTCAACACTTTTTGCATAACCTCGGTGGTTCAGGGGTAAGAACGTGTGCCTCTGAACCGAAGGGTACTGGGTTCGATCCCAGGGTATTCCTTTCACTTTTTCAGTACAAACTGTAACATTAACATCAACCGGGGTTCTGGCATTGTATTTGAGCAAGTTGAATGTCTGCACGTTCCGCCCTTCGGAGGGGGTGTAAATTCGTCGGTCCCGTGTCCATGCGATGTTGGGCACGTCAAAGATCCCTACCCTCCTTACAGAAAGGCAGGGGTTCGGCAAAATTTCCAGGATAGTGAGGTGAAACTGCTCCCTGGCGTCGGTGATTTGCCATAGTCGCGGAAATAGGCCGACGTTGAAGAAACAAAACACACACACAAAACACTTTTTGCGACATTTAAGTGAACACATTTTTTTGAAATTTCTGTCACCGATACCATAATTCCAGACGTATTGACGATCTGGAAGTAATAAGCTACTGCAATAATTTTCAAATAAAGACTAAACCTGTTTCAGATAATCATCAGATAATTTTATTTACTTATTCATTTCTTGATACAGTTATACAATGTGTATGTACAAATAAGTTTAAAACTTGCGTTAGTACATACTATACAGAATCTCGGTGGTCCAGTGGTAAGAACGTGCGCGTCTCAAACGCAGGGTACTGGGTTCGATTCCCAGGGTTCCACTTTCACTTTTTCAGTACATACTGTAGAATTAACGTTAACCAATGTTGTGGTATTGTATTTGAGCAAACACGTTCCGCCCTTCGGAGAGGGCGTAAAGCGGTCGGTCTTATGTTCATGTGATGTTGGGCATGAAAGACAGGGTTTTGGCAAAATTTTCAGGATAGTAAAATGAAACTGCTCCATCGCGTCGGTGATTGTCCATAGTCGCGAAAATAGATCAACGTTAAAGAAACAAAACACACACACACACACACACACACACACACACACATACTACACAATTTTGATTGTTTTCGCCTTATGCTCATACCGAAAGAACATGACAAAAAATCTGCGGCTTCTCCTCCTCTGCTCCTTCTGATATTTATAATCAAATCTATTATTTTGTGTGACTACTAGTTTTTCCGGTTATTCATCACTAACACTTTCCCTAAATATTTTGCTTTAATTCCTAAATAAAATACACATATTCTAGACATACATGTTTTATTTTACTATGCATTTGACATATGACATAGATGCATATGTACTGTATTTTTAAATTTCTTATTAAGCTAATTAATGGGTGTGGCATATCTGGCCATTAGCGCAATTCTCAGATGTATATTTATTTAAAATTTCCAGACAGGGTCAACTTCCCGGTACCTCTCGCTGTGGAGGCCGACACCTAGTTACCTGAGCCACGAGTGCGCCATCGTTATTGTAGACAAAGCAACAAAATATAAAAAGGTCTGGACGCCACAAGTGCGTTATTGTAGTGAATTTTTATAAAAATACTTTAAATGGCAAATATGCTTTTTTTTTCAATGAAAGACGTTAAATTTGGTAAACAGTATAACTTATATAGTAGCAACATTTTCATCAAAAGAACTTATTGTTCGAGAAAATACAAAACTACAAAAATAAACTTAAAAGGTCCGAACTTCCTGGCCAACGAATTACTTCCGGATATTTACAAGATATAATTATTTAGCATTTTAACAAAAATTGCAAAAAAAATCAGTTCAAACTTTTAATAAGCTCTGCACTATGTATGTTCGTCCTGTACTATAGTATGCAGGGGTTGTGTGGTGTCCAATACTGGAAAGAGCCAAGAGTATTCTGGAGTCCGTGCAGCGTAAAGTCACACGTCTGCCTTATGGTATTATGCGTCTAAAGCATGATGAAAGGCTGATGCTGTGTGGTTTATCTACGTTTCCTGAGATACGAGTTAGGGGTGATTTTATCTTCACATATAAAGCTCTTCATGGGTACGTTGAAGTTGCTCTCTCGCATCTGTTCCAACTCTCTAAAAATATTCACTTACGTGATCACTCATTCAAGTTAAAAAAAACCAACCATTTCGAACGACTGTTCGTAGTTCATTGGTATTTAATAGGGTTTTTCATGAGTGGAATGCTCTACCCGAGGAAATGATAATAGCTCCTAGCACTAATATTTTTAAGACCAGATTGAAAGTAATCGGGAGGGAGAGGTGAGAGTGGTGTCATAATGTTACTATTATATACATACTGTATAATGTTAGGCTTTTGGTGATTGGGTAGTTTAGGTATTTGTATTTGTTTGTTTGTGTTTTTTTAATATTATTTAGTTATGTTAAGTGAGAACTAGGTTTCTGAATGTTGTTTTTATTTTTAAGTTGTGAGTAATTTATATACAGTGCCTTTACTCTTGATTATATAATAATAATAATAATAATAATAATAATAATAATAATAATAATAATAATAATAATAATAATAATAATAATAATAATAATAATAATAATAATAATAATAATAATAATAATAAATAGGTATTTACAAAACTAGACTCTTCAGGAATAGATAATCCTATACAAAAGTTGAAGTTAAATACATTCCCTTTACTTACGAAACAAAATTATTACAGGCTCTTACATTTGAAATAATTGAGTTCGCCGTTTGATTTTTTTCATTTCAACCACTGTTTGAGAGCGCCTGTATATCGCATCTTGATTTCTTCGAAGAATTTTATAAATCAAACCTCTCTGGATGCATTATTTTCGAGGACTCCGCTATCTATGGGTAAAAATACAATTTTTGATACGTGTCAAAAAACGTGAAAAGTTGCAAACAATTGAAATAACTCGAAAACAATGAACGCTATTATTATTTTTTCATTAACATGCATTATAATTTGCTGGACGATGCAAAAACTCTATTAAAAAAAGAAAATTTGTTTCACCAACGACTTATGAGCCACCTTGTGATTGTCAAAATAATTTTATAAGATGCAGCTCAAGACACCTATAATTAAGGTATATAATTTTTTCTCGCATCTCGTGTAATAACGGATGTATTTAGCTTTCTATGAAAATTAGCAAAAAATTAGAGACTAATAAACCATAAACTCTATAATTGAAATTATTCTTAAAGAATCAGAGAAAGGGTCCAATATTTCATCTCTGAATGTTTTGCCCTTCTGAGGAGACACAAAGTCGTCGGTCCCGTGTGCCATGCGATGTTGTGGACGTTAAAGATATATACCCTCCTTACAAAAAGAAAGTAGCTCGTAAAGATTTTCAGTACCGTGAGGTGGAAGTACAATCTGGCGTCGGTAGTTTCCATAGGAAATAGACCGACATTAAATTTAAAAAAATAATCAAATACAGACATACAGGAATCTCAAGCGTGGTTGCTGTTGATCCTATGTATTATTATAAAATGCAGGATTGTTCGCAGGGGCTACAGGTCGCTCGATATTAGTTGCCAACTCCTATACTGACCTGCAGGAAGCTACATTTCGACCAATATACAGGATGAGCATTTTTGTGTTGACCATTTTTTTTAGATGAATTAAAGTAGTTATAATAATTTTAAAATCCTGTTTTCACCTCTAGAAAATTTAAACGAAACAGTAGTAAACCTACTAAAGTATATAGAACACAGCTGAAATATTGTACCTGACGATATAGACCCCATGAAGGTCTCTAAATATAATCCTTTAGAACCAGGTCATTCATATATTAGAACCGACGTTGCCGAACAATAAAAAATAAAATGCATAAAGCGTTCTGTTACAAATGCCGCTGAAAATGATTTCTTGACCACTCTGAGGATTTCTCTTAAAAGTCACCTATAACAAACAGGGTAAATTTATTCTTTAAGAATGCAATATATATATATATATATATATATATATATATATATATATATATATATATATAATAATAATAATAATAATAATAATAATTATAACTGATAGATATCGGTTCGAAGGGTATCTGATCACAGCCATTTTAAGACATTTTTAAAAAGTCTTAAAGTAACGATCTCGCTATGAACAAATACATTTTAGTAAATTCGTTAAACACAAATCTAAAAGCTCTATGGGCATCAAATTTGCGACATCAGCATTTAAATATTCTTGTCTACATACCCTGGAATGCATAACCTGGAGATATTTTGTTTGATATAAACCCAAGCGGCTTGATGATTTATATATGCTCTAAGTACGTCTTTATTTAACACTCACTTCTTTCAAAAACATTTAGGTGTACTTAGAAATCGGAAAAAATCTGTTACATTAGCATCCGTATTTGCATAATCCGGGCCACCGAAGCCCGTCTACTAATAGTTCGACTTGTTCATAGCTGACTGAGAGTTATAATCTGTCACGCACTGCCAAACGAAATTGTGCGTGCCTGTGAAAGTTGAAACATGCATTACTGGTCGATGTATATAACTTAAGTGCAGCTGATTGTCATTCAATTGAAATAAAAGTTACGTTGAGTGAGCTTGTCAGCCACATATGATAATGTTATAAAAAATAATGTTGTAATCTGTCTTCTGGTCAAAACGATGTATCAAAAGCAAAAAAATGCTGACACAGAGGACACAAATTTTGAAATGGTTTCTGGCGAGTATCCGGGATCCAGTAGGGATAATGGTGACAATAATTTACAGGAGGATGCGGAAGATTTTGGTAATCCGGCCCCTGCCTCAACAAGTGGTTACATTGCTCCAAGTGGTCTATATTGAGACTGAAACTCCCAGCAGAAAATGAAATTCAACCACATAACATTGTTTCACGTGCACCACGACGTGCAAGAAAGCATATGGCTGCAACACCAAAACAAGGATTTTAGTTATTTGTAACTCCAGTTTGTTATCTAAGAGATTGTGGACTGTATTAAAATAGAGGGGAAAACTGTTAATGGAGTAAAAGGAAAACTGGAAAAAGATGTAACCGTCGTAATTAACCGTTGCATTTTTTTGATTTACTTATTTATGCGAGAGTTCACACAAGCTGGGATGTTGCTGCAACATAATTATTTTATGTTGAATTTGATAATCCTATATACTGAGCCACAATGTCCATACTTCGCTTTGAAGAAATACAAAGATTCGTCAGATTTGACTATAAGAGAACTCGGAATCCGCGTTTGGAAACCGATAAAATAGTAATGGCATCCCAGGTACCGGATACTAATGTAATTATAGATGAACAACTCGTTGGGTTTAGAGGTAGATGAAGATACGTTCAATATATGCCAATTAAAACCGCAAAATATGCACTTAAAATATTTTGATAATGTAAATTTAAGTCTGGTTATGCTCTGGATGGTTGAGTTTATGTTGATCGCCAGCGCGGAGGACCTCCACATAAAAACCTGGGACTTAAAGTAGTAAAAAGTCTTGTGCGTGGCATTCATAGTTTTGGTCTCGACCTCACGATATACAATTTCTTCATTAGTGTTGTAGTAGCAACTTATCTTTTGGATAAAAATACTACTGTTTTAACCAAGACAGTGGTACTTTTATCCAAAAGATAAGTTGCTATTACAACACTAGCGAAGAGATTATCTATCGTGAGATCGAGACCAAAATTATAAAATCTCGCGCCTACTCTGACGTTGTGTAACCAAGCAGTATAAGCAAAAGGGGATCTTGTGAAATAGCAACATGTATTTACAAAGTCCTCCGGTCATACGATAATATTACGCTCCAATTTGTCTCTATTATACAGTGACGGGTATGGTGGGCAAAATAAAAACTCTATTATGGCAGCTATGTTACTTAACTTAATGGTGCTGCAAAGCAGAAATACAGAAACAATCACTTTGCGTTTTTTCGAATCTTACCACGATCAAAATGAGGGCGGTTCCGTACATAGCTGCATATCTGATACCGTTTTACATGCTGGAGACCTCTGCGTGCCCTCATAATTACATACTATTTTTAAATTGGCCAGGCGTAAAAACCGATATAATGCCATTCCCTTAGACTTTAACGATTTTTATAATTTTAAAAATTGTCGCAAAATTTGCGTATCTTACAAAGCAGAGATGATGCTGTTGAATGGAGTGATATCCAGATACATTATTTTTTAAACTAGTCATCTTCAAGAAGACTATATGACAATAGAATTGAAGAGACAAGCAAAATTTGAAGTATGTCAAACCACATTGTCTGAATCAAGAACCAAACAAGCTGGGCATGAAAAAGTATAGGGACCTAATGTCTCTATGTGAAGGGAAAACCCCACTTATGAAAGTCACTCAATACAAGAATTTTTATGAGTCTCTTCCACGTAGCGATGATCAAGTTTAATGATTGTTTCCAGTAATATGAATTATACTTTTTTGTATTGATATTTAGGAGTAAGTTTGATTTTTATTATGAAGTTTACATTGTGTTTTTATGAATGTACTTTTTTGTTTTGAAGTAGACCTTTTGTACCATCTAGGGTGTAAGGCTATCTTTGATTTTTGGAGCTAAGTTAAAATAATCTATCTGTCGTAAGTGGTCATGTACCTTGAATTACAAACCACAATTTTCACAAAGTGACGTATAGCATTTAACATTATTTTTTATAACTATAGAGGAGTATCTTTGTACTGTGAACTGTGCCACAAGCACTAGTCTGCGACGAAAAATTCCAATCATTGCTGTAGTCACCCTAAAAGATGTGCAAAGTCACTCTGAAACTTCAAATGCTTCGCCTGAAAAATAATAAAATATGAGATACGCCATCACGTGTTTTGAGGAACGATATGCAGAAAATACCTACTAAGCCTAACCTACAGCATAGTGTCCAGGAGTTTATGAGCATATTTATTGATATCTAGTTCGCCAGCACAACAGCAAGTGCAACGATTAAGAGAAAAATATGGTGAGTCCTTCGAATATTGATCGTAAGAGCACAATTATATGTATTAGTTCTAAAAATAATAACTGTAATGATCATAGCATAATAATGTGCACTACTTGTTTCTGTGTGTGTGTTTTGTTACTTTAACGTCGGTCTATTTCCGCGACTATGGCCAATCACTGACGCCCGGGAGCCGTTTTACCTTACTATCCTGGAAATTTTGTCGAACCTCTGCCTTTCTGTAAGGAGGGTAGGGATCTCTAGTATTTTTGGAAACAGGCTTAGAACAAAAATCGTTGCGGTCCGGTCTGTTTTAACAGTTTATTTCAATAAAAAAGAACCTTTATAATTTCGAGAGCGTCCGATTAACGGTTATGTGTAGCAGTTTCTTAGGGATCCAGACAAAAATCGCTGGTTCCTTTAGAAAAAGTATAGTTAAGAAAATTTGGGAGTCCAGACAAAAATCGCTGGTTCCTTTAGAAGTGTATTTAAGAAGATCTGGGAGTCCGGAGAAGCATCGCTGGTTCCTGTAGATCAAAATAGAGTTAAGAAGACCTGGGATTCCGGACAAGCATCGCTGGTTCCTCAAGGCACTAAATCAAGCTTTTAACAATATTAATAATCATTTCCACAGCTGGAGCAGAACTAGCCGTATTCCATGACCTTTCAAATAATCCTGGCTTATTACCCCTAAAATTAGGTAACGCCCAAAACATAGTTGATTTGTGGTCATTTACGCAAGAATATGATATTACACCCATTGTCAATCAATTTTATACGATACAACAAAAATTTAATAGACTAAGATCGCATTTTAAAAATTTAAAGAATATAAGAGAGAATTTCACAACTCGTATAACATAGCTTTAGTTTTAGAAAATAAAATAACTTTGTAAATAAATCAAGTTAATCCAACTATAATTAAAAGACCAAAACGTGGTTTATTAAATCCTTTGGGATCTTTTATTAAGATTTTTACCGGAAATCTCGATCAGGCAGATGCCGAGAGGTATGACAACGCAATTGGAATTTTGTCAGAAAATCAAAGAAAATTAAAAACATTGGTAAACGAACAAATAACCTTGTTACAAAAGTCGATGGAAAGTTTTAAAAATATTACTTTAACTTTGCAGCATAATGAAATTCTACTTGAGTCTCGGTTGCAACAAGTTGAACAGGTGATAAAAAGAATTAATTTACAGATCATAGAAAATTTTAGTTATTTTCTTATTCAGATGACAATATCACAAATTTCTACCATGTATCAGATTATCTATGATATATTAGAGAAAATACATTTAGCAATAACATTTTCTAAAATAACTATTCTTCATAATTCTATAGTTGAGCCGAATGAGTTGTTACAAGAAATTAAATTAGTCAGCAATTATTTGGATGCAAGTAAAAACAAATTACCTTTTGAGCCGGTATTAGAAAATATTCTGCTCTTGGAAAGGATAATTGAACTTAAAAGTTATAGTAAAGGAAATCAAATAATATTTATAATAGAAATTCCGATTTGTGAAATAGAAGGCTACAATTATTATCATTTATATCCACTACCTACTCCAAACCTTAATTCATTTAGAGCCATTATACCCCACTCGAAATACATGCTCCTTAATGAACACTACTACATATATACGGAAGAAAAGTGCCGAGAAATATCCAATGAATAATTTATTTGTCACGAAACCAACTCAGCTGGCATTCAAGAGGATCCACCCTGTGATGTCAAGATGCTGAAATTCATGAAAAATGTAGCCAATTGTCATCAAATTCTAGTAGAAGTAGTCAACGCCAAGGCCCCAAGCTTAGAGAAAAATCAATGGATAATATTAGCACCAACATCTACAGTAGCTGTCCGAAAATGTGGCAACGACCGAGACAACGTACCCCTCAAAGAAACATATGTTTTAGAAGTGAAACCACAGTGTGAAGTGCAGATTGAAGACATTCACATTCAAAGTCATCAAAGACTTGAAACAAAATATAGACACATTGAACTTCCTAATTTTAAAACTGATAGTGAAAGTGACGAAACCTATAATCCCCAATATAAAGTAAATTTTCAATCTCTTAGGTTAAATTCCATTAAGTTGGATGAAATAAATAATATACAAAAAGGTCTGATTGAACAGAAAGAAAAAAATGGTGATATATCAGATAATGTTCCAATACATTTTTATAAAGTTAGTTTTTGGACTATATAAATGTACATTGTTATTATATTTGTCATTTGCTCTAGTATTTATAAATGTATTATCAAGAAAAGGAAATTAACCAAATCAAATTCCGAGGATACCAATCAGATATAATAGTTTAAGTTCAATTTGTATTATGTTAGATTATTTTCGCATTTTAGTGAATTTTCTTAAAAAAAAAAGTCACTAATGAGGAGATCCCGACTTTTGAATTATGAAAAAATTTCTTCAAATGAGCGCTAATTAGGCCCCCCAGAATACATATCCCGGGTCAGTTTCAATTTATATATATATATATATATATATATATATATATATATATATATATATATATATATATATATATATATATATATATATATATATATATATATATATATATGTATCACACTCAATATATATAATGGGCCGATTTTGATTAGATTTGGTGAATAATTTTTTTTTGCAAATGGCTTGGATAAGTTCGTTAGCCAGGAAAATCTGCCCAGGTTTTCCCGGAATATATTGTGTTTTCTTTCAAAAAAAAATATCTCCGAAATTAACAAAGTAAGGGCAACCAAATTTGGTACGCGCGCTTACATCCTTATGGGTAACTTACATACCAAAACTTAGCTATGTAGGTCAAAAGACAAAAAAGTTATAGACATTGAAAGAAAAATAAATTGGGGTTTTGCTCAAAACGTCAAAGTTGCGATTTAAAACGCCAAAATCGGCAACATTTAGGCAAATAACTTGAATCTAGTACGGGCTATGGAAATCAAATGTCTCAAGAAGGATGTTTTACAAACCCTGAAGTCTTAGTTTCAACCATAATTGTCCTTCTTTTACTAAAATGTTTCCAGAAAATTCATTTCAAGTAGACCATTTCTCTGATGCTTGGCAGTAGTCTTAGCTATAGAGTTTATCGTTTAATGGTATATAATTTTTGTTGAATTTTCGTAAAAAATCAATAAAGTTCAATATATCCGTTATTATACAAGATATGAAAAAAATCTTTATACATTAATTATAGGGTGTCTTGAGCTACATTAAAAAAAATATTTCTACAATTACAGGCTGGCTCATAAGTCGTTGGTGATACAAATTTTCTTTTTTTTTAATCAAACACGCCTTATGTTATTGCAATTTTGCATTTTCCATCAAAATAAAATGCATGTTTGTAAGAAAAGAAATTATGGATGCATCAAGTGCGTTATGGTAGCGAATTTTAATCAAATGCTTCATATTTGAATAGCCCAATTTGCTATTAACCTATAAGGTTGACCAAGAAACGAGTTTTTCCGGGAACACTTTAAGTTTACTTTTGGCAATTTTCGTACATTTTCGCACAATAAAGTTATTTTTATGAAACATGGCACATTGTTTTTACTATATAGATTATACTGGTAACCAAAATTGATGCCTGCTTTCTTAAATAAAAAGAAAACACATATTTTCAATAAAAATATTTTTATGAAAATTCACTACCATAACGCACTTGCTGCGTCCAGAGTTTTTACTCAATGCTCCAATCTGACAAGGGAGGAGTTATATTATATCATAATCACATTGTAAGGCACACGTGTTGTTATTCCATCTAGGATTCTTAGCATTGTAAGATAACGTTTATAGTAGAGGGAATTATTATACATTAAAATAATTAGATTCTAGTTTAGTTTATAGCCAGATTTTGTTGTGTAAACTCCTGCTTCAGAATAATAAAGTTTAAAAAAAAAAGTTTTCTGAACTTAAGTACATTTGTTGCGTAATTAAGTAAATGTAATCATCTAACAATCTCCGCTGTTCCAACGAATCTCCTAGAAAGTGCATAAGATAGTTGTGATGAGTTGCGTAGTGAGTGTAGTATATCGCAATGTTTTTAAAATGTTTTCCATATACATAAATTTTAAGCTTATTTTTCGAAAATATAGCCATCAGGTATGCATTTATGTTATTGAATCATGTTACCGTATTCATAGGCTAATGCAAATGAAATCCATTTTCTAGATTAAATCAGAATAATGGTATTTGGCTGGTGGCAATATTGCTCTTTTCTCATTTATATGCTCCACTCCAACACCAATTGCCCCCATTCTGTTGCAGCTGCATTATGTTCCGCGGAATTTCATAGAAATTGTTCTATTTCACGAGGTTAAATGTTAATATTAGATGAACTCTGATGATTTTTGATGATGGACGGTCATTGTTTCAAATAAAATAAAATAATAATAATAGTACTAATAATAATAATAATAATAATGGTTCATTAACATTAGGAAATATGAAGGGTGGGGATACTATGCTCCAAATTGTGACCACTGTCGCAAACATGCCTTATCCGAAAGTTGATAGTTTCAAAAATACCTGATGTGGAAAGTTTTAAATGTTTTTTGTGTGTGTCATTATTGTGAAAATATCTCTACGTCTAACATAATATTTAAGTCAAGTGCTGAAAGGGCAATCATTTTTCAATTAACTATGTATTTTTCTTTCATTTCGGTGATTCGTTTTCGAGAAAAGTCGATTTAACGAACATTATGTTTTGATAATAATGACAATTAAAAGTGAAATGATTAATGACAATTGGAAGTGAAATAAACCAAACTGTATTTCGGATTCTATGTCTCATAAAGTAAAATATCATTCTCTTCGCTGTAGGAACTGGTAAATAATGACAAAATAACTCAAGATATCATTTGGAGAATTCTGAATATGGAGAACCTCTATCGATTTCATTTTACTCCTGTACAAAATTTGTTTCCCCAACAACCTTCTGCTTGTCTAAGTTTTGCCTATTTTATAGAAGAAAATGAGACCAGCGATCCTACCTTTTTTAAAGAAACTCTAATCTACCGATGTGGCGACGTTTACTCGCCGGAGTGTCTTTAACTTTGGAAATGATTCTGTGAAAACTGAGAAAACTCCCATGGTGTAAAAGTAAGTCATTTCCAACATGAATTTAAACTGAATGATTGGTGCGGTGTCATTGGAATTTTTTTGTGTGGCCTTTTGAACTTTTTACGAATTTAATTAGCCAACTGTATTTAAGTTTTCTTCAACAAATGTTGTCAGAATTTCTTAAAGAGATTTTACTTTATTCAAGAAGAGACATTGTGGTTCATGCACGACGCCACTGAGTTTTTCTCGGCCGGTGCGTACATATTTAGATGCAGTTTTTCCAAATCGTTAGACTAGCCGTGGAAGCTTGGCGCCCCAGAATCCTGGACATCAATCCTTCTGATTCTTCTATTTGATCGCGACTGAAAGATACAGTTTACAAAAAACCTATTGATTTGCGTTGTAGCGAAGAACACAAATCGCTGCCAATGAAGTCAGAGGCAATCCCAATGTGTTGCTTCAAACTTGAAGGTCTTTCACAAAACGCTATGGTGGATACTTTCAATAATTACTTTAAATTATTATTACCTGTTTCGTCTGTTCTATTTTTTGTGTTCTAGAAAATAAAAATAATACAGTTAGTTTGTTTCACTTTAAATGTATCCTATTATCAAAACATAACCTTCGTTAAATCGTTTTTTTAACGGATTGAGATACCGATATGGAAAAAATAGATAATTAACTGAAAAGTGATTGCTCTTTCAGGTTTTGTATTAGATTTTATGTTAGACATACAGGGTTAAGAGTTCTTAACTGTAAATATCGGCGAAACTGGTCGTCAGTGGCGCGCTCTATGAACAACGCGATATTTGCAGCCCGTATCTTATTCGTCGAAAAAACATAACTTTACTACAAATTTTCGAGTTACTAACCTAGATGTTTTCAGAAGTATGATAAAAAACCAACTAAAATTGGAACTTTCAACCTCCTGTATTTCCGAAACTATCAACTTTTGGACAACGCATGTTTGCGCAATGGTCACAGCTCGACATATGGCATCTTCAGCTTTCGGATTTCCCATTGTTAATGAATCACTGCATATCTAATTAAACATCATTTTCACCCCCATTTTCTTAAAGCGCCGTTTTATCCATAAACTCCGATACCCACATATCTTGACATCTAGAATATAAGTTTCTGTCCAGAGTATTTTTTAATAACCAATTTTTTTATACAACTACAAATTTTGAACATAACCAATATAATTTGCTTAAATACCAGTTAAAGCAGCAGCCTTGGGGGATCAGCGGTAAAACCGTATGCCCCTAAAGTAACATCTATTGACGTTATGGCATTCTGTATTCTGTTTGAGCAGGCTGAGTGGTGACGTTACGTGTCATACGCTGCACAAAGCTGTCGCTTCCATCTCTATGCGTTGTTCGGTTCTTAAACAATTTGCCAACTTACTTATATCCTACAAGCTTGTTTTATAGTATATGGTAGAATCACACTTAAAACTTATTTTGGCGAATCTTTTGGACCTTAACACAGAGGTTTAAAAGTGCTAACCTAACAATTGCGTCATGATAGCAGATTGATAAATTGTTCAAATCTCAAATAACTGAAATTTTTCACACAAAACTGGTCCCACTGTCCTTGCTAACAGACTATTTTTGTACAAAGGGAAGACACCTATCAATTATGTATTTTAAAGTTATTGCATACAATACGTAATTACGTAAAGTATTGAAAAGTACTTAGCCTACTGTGAATGCGACAAATATTTATCTAGATAAATCAAATCAATACAGATAAACAAAATTTTCTTTATAAAAATTCGTGAATAAAATTTGACAAATTATATTCCGAGTTGAACTATATTGCAAGAAATTTGCCAAATCGAAACATAACCATTTTGAGGTTCAAGAACAAACCCATATTGGCCTGGTGAGCAAATAATTGAGGGCAGTCTCGAAACTGTTACGTTTGGCCAACAGTGTGGAGAATGAAAAAATAATTCATCAGTGAGCACCCGCGACCGAGCAAGGTCGGAGTAAACAGACAAAACAGATATAACATATAATATATATATATATATATATATATATATATATATATATATATATATATATATATATACATACATATATATATATATATATATATATATATATATATATATATATATATATATATATATATATATATATATATATATATATATATATATATATATATATATGAAGAAATTTATAGCACACTTTTGCATGCATTTGACACGATATTTCCAAAATATCAGCCAGTTAATGTGTCTAGGTTTAACAATCAGAGATGTAGCGCTTGGATGAATGAGAGTGTTTTATGTAAGGGTAAAGAATTAAAAAACTTGTTTTGGTTGTTTAAACAAACAAACAACTGTGAACTCTGGAGAGTCGATACCGATAAGAAAAAAGAATATAGAGCTTTGATAAATATATCTAAACAAAATACTTATAATAAAGTACTTGAAAATCTTGATTGTAGGGCCAGGCAAAAACACATTTGGAGAATGGTAGGACATCGTACGGGGAGGGTCGATGTTGCACAGCCCATTATTGTGAAGGTTAATGATGAGGTTATATCTAGGCCTATTGATGTTACTGAGAGCTTTGCTGGGTATCTTTCACACGTAATCCCTGAACTTTTGCGTACGTCCTATCCGCACGGATTCTCACATTTTCCTTCATTGGCTCCAAATGCTAG